>JPJZ01000061.1:0-63059 GCA_000750815.1 Pseudogymnoascus sp. VKM F-4516 (FW-969)
CCCAAATCCCCGCACTAGCCTTCTCCCTCGCCAGCTGTCCCAGCGCCGGTCCCTGCGCAGGCGCACTTGTCTTCTTCACCCCCGCACTCGCCGTGTTCCACAGGTTGCCGAATGCATCTCCGCTCGCTTTCGGCTTAGCGGCTGCGGCACCAGGGGTAGCGGACCCAGTAGACGTAGCAGTCAAAGGAGCGCTCGTAGGTGCGCCGGGGGCTTTGACGGAGGTGAAGTAGTTAGGTTGCGCGGATTGATAGGAAGTGGTTTGGCTGGGCTGGGGACGGAGTGGTGCGGTGTTGGAAGACGAGGATGGAGGAGCGGGGACGGAGAAAGCGGAGTAGTTCACTGGTGTGGACGTTGAGCTTGGAGTGGGGGAGAGGGAGGCGGCGCCCATCATACTCGACAGATCCGCTGCCTTGGGTGCGGAAACGGGTTGAGGAGACGCGAATTGCGTGTACGACGTCGTCGTGCTCGTCGTAGCAGGGGCACCAGGGGCAGGGGCCGCGGACTGGAAATCGTCGAAGTCGTCGTCATCATCATCCGCAGCAGCCAGGGCGTGCGAAGCCGGCGCCACCGAGCCGAGTGCCGGCGCCGGGGATGGCTCGTCGAAGGAGAACAGGTCGACTTCTGGTGCCTTAGGCTTAGGAGGCTCGGCCTTGGGCTTCGCTGTGCTGCGCTCTGTGCCTGCGCGGGGAGTGCTGCGCGAGGGTTCGGCGCGCCGCCTGCTGCTGGGTGAGGAGACGCCTTCGTCGTACTCGTCGTATTCCTCGAATCTGTCTCCACCGCCACCACCACTGCCACCCGCGCGCGAGGGCTCATAATCACCACCACTCTGCTGACCACCGAAGCCGCCTCCATCACCAAACACGCCTCCGCTATATCCGCCAAAGTCAGCGCGGTCCTCGCTCCCGAATCCTCCGAAGCGGGAGCTCGAGCCGCCGAGCCCGGCGCCGCCTTCAACGCCCGTGTACTTCTGGCGAGTGGCGCGGGCCTTCTTCCGCTCGGTGCGGATGCGTTCTACGTCTGAGAGGAGCTCGGTGAGTTCCTTGGCGCGGTTGCGGACGTTGATGCCTTGGTCCTTGCCGTTGGCGTCGATGAAGTGGAATTGGCGCAGCATCTTGAGGAGGGTGAGGTGGGAGCGGGCGTCGTCGATGACGCGCTCGGAGCCGTTCTTGATGAGGAACTCGAGGAGTTGGAGGGCTTTGTAGATTTGGCGCCATTCGTCGGCGGCTTTTTCGGTGAAGCGCTTGTAGATCATGGGCATGATCTCGTTGAGGAGTTGGCTGGGGGAAGGGGGTTAGTGGGGTGTGTGATAGGGGGCAGAAGAGGAGGACGAACTAGTTATATGTGCCGTTGGCAATCTCTTGCATGTCCTGTAGAATGGATCAGTGGGCGGTTCGAAGGGGATGACACCTGGAAGAGTGCCACCCAAGTGAATGTCGGGGGGTTCGTACGGTCGTAGATGATCCCCAAGGGTTATTATTTGTAGCCTCTCTCACTTTCGCCTCCATCTCAGTGTAGTTCATCACAGCTGCAGGTGAACTGGTCAGTACGGCGTCTCCTTCTCCCCCTCAGCAAGCACAATGGGGCTTACCATTTTGGACCTTCCGGACGCCGGCTTTGATGTCATAGAGAGACAGGTTGGTGACCTGCTCCTTGAGGGAGTCAAAGTTCAAGTTCATGATGGGCAGAGTATTAGGAGTGCGGCACGGGAAGAGAGAGAGGTGCTGCGACGTGGGCTGCAGAGGGAAATATTAAATAAATGTCGGTGCCGGACGTCACAATTATATTGGTGGTGCTGCCCAAAGTCAATGCTGGCAAGTAGCCTGGCGCGGCGGCGCGAGCGGCACGTGATTAACGTGTTGGAGTGTCCAAGGAAAGGGAGGAAGGGGATGGCGTGTTGGCCAATGAACGGGGGAGGATTGATGGGGGATGACTTATGTAAGCAGATATGGGGGAAGTGAAGATTGGACGAGGCTGTTACTCTACAACTAGCTAGGAGGAAGACAGCAGATAATAAATTTAATATGATTTATAGACATTGTTTGCTGAAGAGGCGTATATATTGCCGCCGTCAATCCAAAAAGACACAGCTGCACAGCGTATATTCCCATACTATAGCCCACGTATAGCGCGCATTCTACCATACGGGTAGCGCTGACAGCTGTGGGGTACGGAGGTACGAGAGAGCCGAGCCGTGGAGAACGGCGCGAGAAAGCTTTTCGAAGCTCCAGACGCCTATCCGACCTCCTTTCCACCTGTTCCAGCTCTTTCTCCCATCACATCACAACTTTTCTTCAATTGTATAAACAAGAAACGGCTTTCTGTAACATCATCTTTGTACCATCACTTCTTGTACTAGCTACTCCTCTATCTCGGTCATCCAGAGATCATCGTCATCACATATAATTTGTAAGTTCCCCTACCTACCTCCCTACCTCTACCCCAACGAAAAATGCCAGTGAGGGCAAAAGGAGAGAAAAGGAGAAAGTTCCATCCATCCCCCCACAAGGCAAAAGTCAGCCATCTCACGCGCCGCACCGCCGCACCGTACCGCGCATCATCCGTCTCAGCTGCCCTCCGCACATCAACCCATGTCTGCGGTCTTTCTGCCAATCCAGACATCCAGCCAGCCAGCCAGCCACGCAGCAAGCTGGCTGGCTCCTTGGTCATGCAAGTGCAAGCACTAGCCGACGCCGGCTCCAGCGCGTATGGTTGTCTGCGAGCACGCAAGTCAGCGCGGGCAGGATTGTTGGATTGACGTCGTCGGCTTGTTGTTCGAGTTGCACGGGGTTTGCTGAGGATGGTTGGGGATGCAGGGAACGGGGGTAGCGGTGCTGGGGTACTTGATGGTATGGTATGGTTTGTGTTTTGAGGATGTCTTGAGGGGTATGCTTGAGACGCGGTACAGTACTCGAGTATAGTTACTTGAAGCTGGAGTAGCAGTACTCGGTGTTATTGACTTGATCTGTCTGTACTCTTGCAGTATTTGATGCTTCACAGTTGATAGTATTGAGTATTGCTCAGTTGGCCCTCTGGCTTCTCTGGCTCTATGGTACTTGATCCAGTCTTGCTTCAGTACTTGCTCCAGTACTGTACTTGCATTTACTCCCTGTTACCGGTCAGAGTTGGCCCCAACAGCAAGATCAGCCATACCACCACAGACAGACCAGACTCTCCTTCCCACCCTCTCCTCACCCTCTTACACCCCTCACCCTCACCGACGCTTCAACCCGTTATTTCTCCCTCCCGTCTGCACAGCAAACCACTCAATTGCTTTCACGGCCATTGCCCACTTCCCTCTCCACCCAGACGCCTCTCCTATCTTTCCACGTCAACCACGTCATTACCTCATTCCCTTCATCTCAGGGGGATTGAGATGGGCGTTCAAAGGAAGCGTATACGGGTCTTCCCCCCCGTTACTTTACGCTTTTACTGGGCGGGTAGAGCATGGACAGGCGTGTTTAGGCGTGGGAGTGGACACCTCCCTCCCCTCCCTTTCTTCCGTTGCCCGTCCCGGCCGGAATGATTCGCTTACAAACTCCGACGCCATACTACTTTTGGTTACTTTCGCTACTCACTCCAACCCCTCCATCACCTCTCTCACCTCACCATCACCTCAAGCTACTTAAGCTAACCTCTTTCGGTCTAGTCTCCTACCACAGCCACTCACATCCATTGCCCCACCTTCCCAAAAATGCCCCTCATCATCCAAAGCCTTCGACAGACATCTCGTTCCTCTCCTCTTCGTTCTCTTCTAAACAACAACTTCAAATCCATCAACTCTACTCGCAACTTCCACGCTTCATCCGCAAACATGACTATCAAGACGTAAGTATTTACCCTCAATCATCTTCTCAATATCTTCCCCTTAACAAGCTTCAAATAACTGACTTTCTAAAAGTTTCTTCGACGTTACTTGGGAGGGCCCAGTCCTTGATGCCAGTGGAAAGGCAACCTCGAAGGTCGCTGGTACGTAAACCTCATCAATTTCATCTCACCCTATCCTCAATCATTTCATTCATCGACATCTCCTTCATTGTATCTTGTAATTGAGTTCTTCACTACCCGCGTCGGCTCAATTCAAGCTCCTTGCTGGCTGCTGCCCAAAAATCTCGCTTCTTCCACAACCCCGCAGTGACGTCGGAGCTAACATAAGCACCCCGCCCCAACAGAGCAATCCGGCCGCATCAACTTCAACCTCTACGATGATGTTGTCCCCAAGACCGCTGAGAACTTCCGCGCTCTCTGCACTGGCGAGAAGGGCTTCGGCTACGCCGGCTCTGCTTTCCACCGCATCATCCCGCAATTCATGCTCCAGGGTGGTGACTTCACCCGTGGCAACGTAAGCCGAACCCCTCCACCCCCCGGCATCCACCTCAATGCAACAACAGCTTTGCTAACACCCATTCCAGGGCACCGGTGGCAAGTCCATCTACGGCGAGAAGTTCGCCGATGAGAACTTCAAGAAGAACCACACCAAGCCCGGACTTCTGTCCATGGCCAACGCCGGCCCAAACACGTAAGCACACCCCCACCACCGGCATCGCACTCCATAGCCACCATAAAACAATTGCTAACACATCTCCTCCAGCAACGGCTCGCAGTTCTTCGTCACCACCGTCGTCACCAGCTGGCTCGATGGCAAGCACGTCGTCTTCGGCGAGGTCGCTGACGAGGAGTCCCTGAACGTTGTCAAGGCCCTCGAGGCCACCGGCTCCGGCTCCGGAAAGGTCAACTACAACAAGAAGCCTACCATTGTCAAGTCTGGCGAGTTGTAAAGCACTCACTCGACTACCGTGTGACCTCTTTATATCCCCTCTTCGGTGGCTGGCGACGCTTGAGCGTAAGGTTTAGCTAGTTCACCGTGCTCGTCTTTGTTGGCGAAAATCAAAAGCTTCTAAATCTTTCATTCATCATTAGTTTTTTGTTCTTGTGTGGTTTTGTGATTGTTGTTGTAGAGTACTGAACCTGCCCGTTGTAAAGTGGAATGATAGCTTCTACCTTGTGCCATTACCGTCCACCAGTACCATCTCGGCAAGTTGCGCTTTATAGCACGAACGATTTCTCCACTGCAACTTCCCCAAAACTGTCAAGGCTCTAGATTCTACATAAGGCAGGAACGATTTCTAGGCAGGCCTCTATCGCAACTTCCTCATGACCTTCAACTTGAACGGATACGGAAAGAACGGTTTATAAGCAAGCTTCCATCGCAGCTTCCTCAAAACCCTCACATTGAACTAAAAGATCAGCATTTTCCCTTCCACATGCTAGTCTCGGTCAAAAAATATATATAGTTTTCCATCTCCATCCAACTATCATTTGTGATCATACTTATGCCCCCCCAAAAATCCTGGGTGAGATGTCAAATCCCCGGATAATTGCATAGACGCCTTTTAGCTGAACTGTGGTTGCTCGTAACATGCAACAGTCCCTTCACTGGACGTTTAAGCTGCATTTGTAGTTAATATGATTTAACTATCTAGCTCTGTTTCAAGACGTAAGCAATAGTCTTTTCGTAACAAGTGTCTATATTTCAAATATTTACTATAGCCACTGCACATGCATAGCAGTTCCCTCCTCAAGCTTTTGAGTGACAGCTGTATTTTTGCCTCATTTTCGTCAAAATGCACATCCCATTAACTCCCTCTCCCAAAAAACCACCAACACCAAAAAACTCCCCCACCTCCCGAAAACCAAAGGTATACCCTCAAACGCCCACCCCTCCCTCATGCTCTCCCCTCTCCATCCACATCCTCACCCTCAGAACCCACCCCCAGTCAACCACTCCTGAAAATAAACACAACTACTCGCACTCACCGGCCCCCCCTCCTCACAAAGCTCAAACACAGGACACCGCCCACACGGCGCCTCCGTAACCCCATTCCCCCTCTCCACACTCTCATCCCCCACAATCGCCTTCCGCACCGCCTTGAACGCCACGCCCTCCGGCCCCGCGACCACCTGCTCGATACGGCGATCGTAGATGAGCACGTCTAGCAGAGCCGAGATGTCGTCCGCGGAGAGGGTGGTGCTGGTGATGGGCGAGGATTCGATGAAGAGCGTGAGTTCGCTGAGGGAGGGGTAGCCGCGGTAGGTGGGCGGGAGGGGGAGGAGAGTTATGGTTTCTCCGCCCGCTGCGGGTTTAGTAGCAGGGCGCCCAGCAATGCGCTTTAATGGCCTCCGACTCGTGGAGCGGTAAAACGATCTCGCCTCGATATACTTATACAACACCCCCGTCAGGCCCTCAATAAACGCTTCATCCAGCTCGTTATCGGTATACCACGCCCCTCCTGTAGCTTTCTCAGAAGGTCGTAAGGTGGATTTAATGTACATCTTCCGCGTCGGGTGCTCGACGGATTTCATGTCTGAGATGAGGCGTTTTGTCTCGAGGGCTTTGAGGGCGGAGCGCATGAGGGTTTCGTGGAGGGCGGTTTTGTTCTTGATCGTTTTGGACCAGATGCCTTCGGTGGAGGATTCGTCGATGAGGGAGTAGACCATTTCTTGTTCGTGGGTTAGGCCGCGGTATCTGGGGGGGGGGTTAGTTGGTGAACTGTAATTGTGACTCTGCACTACCCTGCTATTCACGCCGCGGGGGGAGGGCGTATGAAGGCAGGGAAGGGAACTACTCACTTAATCGCATCCTCGAGCGGCCGGTACATCCATCCCAGCTGCCCATCCCTCACCATCTTGAATAACTTCTCGTCTACCAGCTTCTGCGTCACAGCCAACAGCATCGCAGCGTCGTTGTCGGGGATGACTCCCATCTCCAGGATGTCCTGCTGGCGAAACACCGTATCCGGCTCTTCATCCTGGCATTGCTCGTACACCTGGTTCTTAATCACCTCCAGCTTCGCGTCGTACGCGCTGGGCGGGGGAGAGGCCATTGTTGCAGCGGGTAGCCTGTGAGGCTCAAGGTGGTAAGTGGCGTGGAGAAGGTGGTTGCAGGAATGGTGCAGGTGTGGTGGCTCGTAAGTGAGATAAGCGTAATAGCGACAGCGACGACTCTCCGAATCCGATATGCCGCGCTTCGCAGTGTCACTTGCGTGGTGAGTTCGTTGCGTCTAGAGTTAAGGTGGGAAGGCTGGCGCCGAGTAGCATATGTAGAAATATAATTTTTGGCGGGGCACGAGGCGGAGATGTGGTTAGGCGAGGCGGAAAGACGAGGCTACGAAACGTGCGCGAGCGATTTTTGGCGCGGGAACAGCCATGACGTCTTGGGTTCATTTCTTGGGCCGAGCGAGAGGAAAGTCAGATAAGGAACCACGACCTATTCACGACTACGTACGACGACAACGGGGAATTGTGATATTAGCAAACTTGGGGACTACGTTTTTGGTCTTATTTTATTGAGACGCTTGCGCTGTACTTGAATTGGCACAAAGAAAGACAACGACACGCCATGTCGGCTCCCCCAGGAAAACGAGGGCCCTCGGTCCTGGTATGTTTCAGTCCCTCCATGCAGCATTCCAGAAGCCCGCATACCCCCATCCCACAGCCCTCCATACGCTCAGTCGACTAATCCCCGTCGCAGGTCACCGATTCTCGCGAACGCCTCCCTGCTCCACGCCAGCCTGCGCGGCCTACGGGCGGTGCCAGTACCGCGCGCGCACGTATGCCTACACGCTATATATCCGTCGACAACGTGCTTCAGAACTCGTCCGAGATACCGTCTGGACAGGCGCGGTTGCCGCCCAGTGCGAGGACGGCGAGGCCAGGCGTGCAGCGGAGTATGTCTGCTGCGAATGTGTCGCCAGGGACGCGGACGTCCCAGGTTAACATCCCGGGGCGCACGACGAAGGTTAGCGAGAAGCTGGTTCTGATTCCTGAGCTTGAGGAGGGACGAGAGGCGGAGGAGGGGGTGGAGGATGGGACGTTTCGGAGGGGGTATGTGGAGGAGAGTGAGGATGAGGGGAGGCCGTTGAGGAATGAGGAGTTGGATGAGTTGAAGAAGAAAGGTGCGTTGAGGGGGAAGAGTTATGCGGAGCGTCTGCCGAAGGCGAAACGGACGGAGAAGGTGGCGAGGTGTACGGCGTATTGTACGGCGCAGGGGTTTAAGATGGCGGCGACGGCGACGTTTGTGAAGGAGCAGCATGGGGCGAAGACGAAGTTGTATGATGATTGCCTGTATACGGTGTATCATCTTCCGCTCTTACCGGGTAATGAGGGATATCGACTGAGGAGTAGTCCGATTCTCAAACATCCGGGCGGCAAGGCGGTGCTCGATGAGGAGATTGAGAGGAGCGAGGCGAGAGTGTACCATGAAGGATATTTCGAGGACACGGACGTGTACGGTGTTCGCGGTGGGGAGGAGAGCCCAGCGGGTGAGAGCGAGGATGATAGGATAAGGCGAGAAGACGACGAAAGGCGCGGCAGAGAAGAGGAGAGGATTGCAGCTCAGGGCAAGAGGGGTGACAGCCCAAACCGCCTCGCCCCAGACGCCACCACCTTCGCCGAGATGTTCGTCTTCTCCTATGGTGTAGTGGTATTCTGGAACTTCACCGAGAGCCAAGAAAAGGACACCCTCGCCGACTTCGCCTTCACCGAGATGGAAACGGGGCAGTCAATCATATCGAGGCCGCAGGATGAGGCGGACTTTGAGACTGAAGAGCTGCATTTTGAGTACAGCTCGTTTGTCGATAGGCCGAGAGTCTTTAATGATATGATCACGCTCCGTAGTGGAGATCATATGATTAAGCTTGCTATGAGCCATGCTATCGCGCAGAGCACGAAGCTGAGCTTTTTCGAAGAGAAGATGTCGCAGACGATGATTGATGCGCAGCATGTTCCGAAGCGCCTGGCGCTGACTGGAGAACTTGGCATGTCTCGCCCTGAAGTTGTCAAGATCCTTGGGCGGCTGTTCAAGAGCCGTGTCGATGTGAATCTCTGTGAGTATTTCCTGTTGCCCTGTTGCATCCCGAATTGTCGGATAGTTACTGATTTCTCATACAGCATCCAACATCCTCGACGTCCCCAATTTTTTCTGGGACTCCGAGCCCACCCTGCACCCCCTCTACTTCGCCGTCCGCGAATACCTCGAGATCACACCTCGCATCAAGGTCCTTAACGAGCGTTGCCGCGTCTTCCTCGAGCTCGCCGAGATCCTCACCGACTCCATTTCTGACACCAAGATGAGCAATATCACCTGGATCATTATCATCCTAATCGCTGTCAGTATCGTCGTCACTGTTTCAGAAGTGGTGTTGCGATTCGGAATGTTGCAAAGTGGAAGAAATGTAAACATGCCTGGTGTGTGTGGTTTGGCGAGGGTGGGCGTATATGGTGGTGGCGCGAGTAACAACTTGACGAGGATAAGAGAGAAGTTGACAGAGGATGATATGCAGCAGTTGTGTGGGATGCCTTATATCCAGACGACGTTTAAGGAGTTGTGAGGCGAACAGCCCCGCTCGCCAAACGGGCAAAAAAATACACCCCCTTAAGCGGCACTTGAACCAGCGGCCCCCCTTACCGAAACATCGCCAGAATCAAAGCGGCAAAGAACACTTGCCGCCCACCCCTAGATCTTCACCCTCACCGAGGACCAAAAAAAACTTCAAAAAAATAATCAATTGATGGCCCGATCCAGATTTGAACTGGAGTTCTCCGTCTGTACCTCGATCAACCGCAGGCTCGAGTATCCAAGAACGAACCTGAAGTATCCAAGATTTGGTTGATCAATTGAGGGACGGAAGTCTTAACCGCTAGACCATCGGGCCTGTTGAATTAAAGGGTATGCGCATAAGGCGCTACATATGGGGGCGGTTCCTTTGTTCCTTAGTGCGGCGACGACTAAGCATTGTATAATTAGCGTTTATGCGCGTCGCGCATATCTCATTGTACTCTACGATTTGTTTGTGCCCGTGGTGATTAGGGCGTGGGACGAAGGAAAAGGAGTATTAGGCGTTGAGCACACGGTTTTCATGTATTGATCATTCCATAGATAGCAATTCCATACTTTCATATTCCCATGTCCACTCTCCCATCTACCCCCTTTATTTGAAGCCCTTTATACTCAACATTATATAACGACGCAACACCCAACCCGGCTCATAGATTCCAATTCACAGCCTGCCCCTCCCTCCCCGACGCCTTCACATCCCATTCCCCTTTAATTACATCAATCAGCAACTTCAGCGCCTCCACAGCGAAATTCACCATATTCTCCGCACGATCAGCTGATCCCGTGTCTGCTTCCCGCGTGAATGTGCCTTCGGGGGTTGAGACGGCGAGAGCTACGTAGCCGCTGTTTCTTTATTAGACTTCTTCCTCTCTCATATGCATTGCCCGCCGCCCAGCTAATATTATACCAATTTCACGACAGGAAGACAGGGACAACTTACGGAGTCCTGTTCTTAGTTGATCCCCCTGTTGGCCCTGCAGTGCCAGACTCACAAATAGTATACGTACTATCCAACTTCCCCCTCACATTCTCTGCGATCTTCGAGACAACACCAAGAGTCGGACCAGCATACGATCTGATATCCTCCTCTGTCCATCCAGCTGTGCATTTGTTAGTTTCATCGTGCTCCCTATCTGGCCGACGACCAATAACCAAATATGGTCGCTTAGCTCAGTTGGTTAGAGCGTGGTGCTAATAACGCCAAGGTCGCGAGTTCGACCCTCGTAGTGACCAAATGTTCTTTTCTTTTGCCTTTTTTTTGTGTAGATGGGGCGATGGAGGGGTTTGTTTTTGCTGGGTTGGGGGGAGATGAGAGGTGGAGTGAGGATGTGTGGTGCGGATGGGGGGGGATGGGGGGGTTCTTTTTGGAGTATAATATGTCGGATTGAAAACAGAATGTATGGAGAAGGGAAAGACGACAAAACTTACCAAACTGCACCCGTGAAGGCAGAGTATACAGCTTCCACAAATTAGCTCTCATTCTCCCTCATAAGCCACACATGGCGAAGTGCCCACATACCGTCAACCCTCCCTTGTAAATCCTGCTCGCACCCGGCGTGCTCAACAGCGCAGCCGAGATAATCCCTCCGGCAGCCTGCACAACATATCAGCAACAGCACCCCAGCCAAAAAATCCGCTGCTATGAATATTGTATTGTCGGGATGGAGAAGGGGCGAGGCCATGTGACTGTCTCGAGCCACGGGTGGCTGCGGAGAGGGTGGAAGTGGTAACAAATGCGAAACCAAAGTTGAAGACGGGAATAGGTCACACGAGGAGCTGTCTGATAAAGGAGGTATATCAAAGTATAAGGGAAGCACGCACCGTCTCCGCCACTGAGACTGTTTCATTGCGTCCTTTGAGGAGTTCTGCCACCTCTTCGACGAGAGGGACGAGCTGGCGAGGAGGGAAGGAAGGGTTTAAGCCGAACATAGCTGTTCTGTATGTCTTTAGAGATAGAGATGGAATAGAGGGGAGATAGTTAGGATGGAGGGGCCTATCTCTTTGATGGTGTGGTTTAGTGGCTGGGGTGGACCCCTATGATGGTATGACGTGGAAGCTTGCGGCCCGATGCACGAGATGCGTTGGGGTGAGGGGGATAAATGAGGGCTGGCAATTATATTGGTTTATATCACGGGATGGTGGGGATTTGTATGGGTTGCACGGGTTGACATAGACAGATGGTGGAATTGAGGTATGTAAGCAGTTTTTATTTTTATTTTTAATTTATTCTCATTTTATATTGTTTAATTTTATATGTGGTCCAAAATTTGGAAAGGATTGAATATATAATATTTTTAATAAATACTGGGGAAAAATATCTTGAACCAAATACATAGATGAAAGAAACATAAAAAAGCCCCTCTGTGAAAAAAAATGACACGAGTGGATTGCTCTAGAATCCAGGGTGCTTGCATAGCAAACTCACCGTATATCTGCTTCCAGGAATACATGTATAAATGCAGCGCCATATAGAAACATGCCATTAAGTTTGGCATCGCTGCCACCATGTCTTCCTCGCGCTGGATTCCACAGAGTCCCCCCCAAAGAAGGAGGAACCACGTAAGTCGGCATACCTTCTTGCCTCCAATGATGTGGAGAGGTTCTATGCCCCCCGACCGCCCTTCGGTGACGGTGACAAGGGGGCGAGAGAGAGAAAGGAGTTTCTTCTCCGATCTAACTATCGGAGAGCCGCGAAGGCCGACTGATCATAGGCGCCAGTCCATGAATGTGGGATACCAACGGTTTCCAGCACCCTCAGACTACCCGCCTCCACCCGGGTATCCGTATTACGAGTGGGACGAGTTTTACGATCCTCAGCCGCCGACTGGTCCACGCCATGAGAATCGACCACGGCCAAGAAGAGAGCCCCACGTCGAGCGAGAAAGAGCGCCTGAGGATCGCACCGCCAACTTTGACAGTGCATGCACCAAGCTCTTCCAGCAGCTAGAGCAAGCCGAACAATTCTACCAGAATTTCCAACAAGAGTTTGACAACGAAGTCACTTCCATCAAGAAGTACGCGGGCGATAGTATCCTGAGGGAGTTGTGGTCTTGCCGCATCGGAGTTCCATCGTCCCGCCGAGACTCCATCAAGAGCGAGGAAGAGGTCAACCAGTGGGAGGACCAATTGAGGAAACCGTGCCAAAAGTTCAGGATCCAGGCGACGAAGTTGGATATGTGCTTGCATAAGGCAGCTACTGCCATGATTCCAATCCCAAAGTCGACGAAGGACGAAACGAGCGCCGGCTCGGCAAAGCTCCTTCAGGACAAGATCGAGACCTCCGGCGAAGGGATCCGATGCCTCTTGAGCAAAGTATACCGCTCCAGGCAATATTGCTCCGAATTGGTGAAGGAGCTAGGCCAGCTGAAGTCACTCGTCGATCCCCAGAAACCCCAGGAATATGACGAGCAAGAAGATGGTTTCGGTGGTGGGGATGTTGAATATGGACCAGCTCAAGATAATCAGTTTTGAGGCTGGTTAGGGCGCCTAACCCCCACATCGCTTGTTGATACTGCCACCTCGATCGCGGGGTAATACTAAATTGAAAATCACAAGAAATATTAGTAGTATCCCATACCACCGAGAATACAAATCCCACATACCTGGAAAAAAAGTGTGGAGCGTCGTCCCCAACAGAGTAATCAGAATCGAATTGTACCAGCTCTACAGCAGCAAGCCGCCATAGAACCAGCACGTTGCGTATTGTACTTAAGTGTCATGCCTCTATAG
The DNA here is from genome assembly GCA_000750815.1 of Pseudogymnoascus sp. VKM F-4516 (FW-969). Lineage (NCBI taxonomy): Eukaryota > Fungi > Ascomycota > Leotiomycetes > Thelebolales > Thelebolaceae > Pseudogymnoascus > Pseudogymnoascus sp. VKM F-4516 (FW-969). The sequence continues at coordinate 13,124 of JPJZ01000061.1, forward strand.
TCACCGAACCCCGCCATCTCCCCTCCCCTTTCGGGTCAGGAATCAGGTAGGGCCACGGAGGTTCATCTGACATACACGATCTTCGCAATAGCCCTCCCATAGGAACGAACCACACGCCCTCTTCTCCCTTTCAGGATATATAAGACATGGGCCCGCCCTGCTTTTCTGATGCCAATTGCAGACGTGAAACACGCCAGGCCGTTACCGGCAGACCTATGCACCTTCCGAAGAAGGGAGTGAGGTGTTTTGAAGATTACTCCGAATTTCTCATATGCAAATAAAGATTTGATCCGAAGATCGTGACACGGAGCTTGCGCAGGTATCTGTTTGTAGCATAGAAACGCAACGTTGAGGGGGACGACGCTGAAGAGGAAAGAAAAGAGAAGAGAGCTTCGCGAGAGCTCTTGCAAAATATATTTTGTGACTCTGCGGCCGCGTGCCCCGCTTTGCCTCGGCTGCGGGTAAAAAGACGCTAATAGGCGCCACGGTTGTTGCTGTGACGTCACGTGTGTAGCCGTTGACGTGTGCAGTCTGGGCGCAGCACATCAAGGTGAAACTATAGAATGCCAAGTGGGGGAGTTTCTGAACCTCTTCAACGACACAACTTCTCGATGCGCGATCGCAAAATCCTGGATACAATATAATTACAACTACTGAAACCTCACAATGTGTAGGTGGAACTGTGTCGGGGTAGAAAGACATGAGGGAGAATGCTAACACCTCCCAGGTATCGTCTTCACTTGTGGCGAACATGAGTTCAACTCAGAATTGAAGGGCTACGAGGGCGTTACTTGCCAATGCCACAACTGTGTAAGTCCATACTCGAGTCTCTTGAACCTGGATATGGAGTTTTCTCGCAGGGCGACCCTATTATGCTGTACGGGACGTCACTAACTCTGCGACTCATAGGGAAACCACTCGGCGCATGTGATGAAGCGGTGGAACTGGTTCACACTGTGCTTCGTGCCCATTCTCCCGCTCTCTATGCACGCCTACCAAGATGTCGTCTGCCGAATCTGCGGTTTTGCGCAACCCTTAGAGTACGTTGTTCCTGAACTTGTTCGTGAAACTGGCGATGCGAGGATATTTGCTGACGTTTGGGCCCAATAGTAACCGACAGGATGTCAAGGGACAGCACCCCGGCGCGGGTAATGAAATGCAGCCTCAAGGCCATCCTGGACCTGAAGGATATAAGCAGCAGCCTGGATGGGGTCCACCACAAGGTCAACAACAGCCCGGCGCAAAGGCAAACCAGCCAATGACGTACGGATAAACGGGATGATGATACTTGGTGACCGAGGAATGCGTTCATGGTACTGGTGGCCAGCGGATGTGTTTGTTGGGATGTCAATTCAAAGAAGGCGTTTAGGTTGGGATCCCATAGGGCCAAGAAGGCCGTTGATTTTCCGAAGGGACAAGACATTACCAATGTCGTCGTAGTCCTGGCTCATGGATTTGAGCTGGGTGGACGCTGTACCTTAGCAATCTCTCTCCGTGTGCCATGCGGTGTACAATAATAATATCTTACTTTCTTATTCCTACTGGGGTTCACTCTCATCCTGGTTTCCATGCGCTCGGTTTACATGTGGGTGAAAGCGAAATATGTACCCCATATTCCGGAAAAATGATGCAGCTACCACACATACATAGTACATGAATAACAATAACCCGTGCTCCTCCGACCCCAGTGCTTCAGTCAAGAATCCGGCAGCCGTGCGGTCTCTCCACTTACCGGTCGGCATTGGCTTTCATGATAAGAGCTTCTGTTTTCTAGCTCCCGACCCTTATCTAAACCATGGGTTGGCTTATGTGGGGGTTCAGGGGGCGTCTCTTATCATTGTGGCCCGTGCACCCAACAGTAACTTAACTATCTCTGGGCTCCTTATCATTTATCAACGCCTCCATTTCCGCCCATCTTGATTTCTGCGTGTCATCAACTTTGGGGTTCCTTCCAATGCCCGTTGTCATGAATATCTGCTCGGATTTTGGCGTATTCCGGAATTGGCCGATACAGGACTACGGTACTAAGCGGTATAAGCTTCTCAAGCGTCATTTCATTGTACTCGAGTACTGCACTCGAGTACTGTACTCCGCCGTTCCCCGTATTTTGGACGAATACATGCACGGCTGTAACAGCTCCTAAGCTTCGATGCATCGCTGCTATCAGCTATGCTACCCTTGCTAATATCATAGCCGATGCCGGCACGATTGACTCGTGGCGGCCATGCTTTTGGTTTGACTATCTTCTTTCTTTCTGGGGTGCACTAGATCTTATCTTCGTAGCTCTCCAATAGCTATGACTGGCACATGTCTCATTGGACAGTTGACTCTTGACAGCATGTAGGTTTTTTGTTCATATACCAGTCTCTTTGCCCCAGGTGGTGTCCAAGGCATTTTTATTGTTTCATTCGTGACACTCCTGAAGCTATCACATCTCGTTGTCTTCCAACTCTCACTTGAAGCTCCAGATGGACGCAAACAATGTTGTCGTCCCCCACCCATTGGGGCAAGCATGGGGCTATGGGATCATCCTTGGTAAGAGTTTATTATTTTCATCTACTCTTTACACACACTAATACCAATGGTTTCCAGGTCTCGGTTCCCTGTTCGCACTTGGGATGGTGCTCGTGACTTGGATCCTCAAGCGCTACAACCATGAAGTCCAAACTTCCGAAATGTTCAGTACCGCCGGAAGAACAGTAAAGTCGGGATTGGTAGCCTCAGCGGTTGTTTCTAGTTGGACCTGGGCTGCGACATTACTCCAGAGTTCTAGTGTGGCATACAAGTATGGAGTCTCTGGGCCATTCTGGTATGCATCCGGTGCAACGGTTCAAATTATTTTATTTGCAACTCTCGCCATTGAGTTGAAGCGCCGTGCTCCCAATGCTCATGTGAGTACTTTCTTGTTCTGATACATATCAACGTACTGAGTGTGGGGAACAGACTTTCCTGGAAGTTATAAAGGCACGATATGGCATGACCACGCATTTAGTATTCGTTACCTTCGGCCTCTTCACGAACATCCTCGTCACCGCAATGCTTCTGACTGGTGGATCTTCAGCATTCACAGCGTTAACCGGTATTTCGACCCCGGCCGCATGCTTCCTGCTCCCGCTTGGTGTCATCGTCTACACCATGTTCGGTGGCATGAAAGCCACGTTCTTGACGGACTACGTTCATACTGTCATGCTTCTGATTATTATTATGATCTTTGCATTTACTGCTTATGCTACCAACCACATCATCGGTTCCCCTGGAGCAGTTTTTGACGCCCTTGTTGCGGCCACAAAACGGCACCCGGTTGAAGGGAATGCTGAAGGCAGCTACCTCACCATGAGATCCCAGGAAGGCGCTATCTTCTTTGTTATCAACATTATCGGGAACTTTGGGACTGTGTTTTTGGATAACGTATACTACAATCGTGGCATTGCAGCCTCCCCGGTCTCTGCACTGCCCGGATATATCATGGGCGGGTTGTCATGGTTTGCGATCCCATGGCTCTGCGCTACCACAATGGGCCTCTCGGCGCTCGCACTCGAGTCCCACTCTGTTTTCCCAACCTTCCCCGAGCGCATGTCGGCAGCCGATGTCTCGGCTGGTCTTGTTCTCCCCTATGCCGCTGTGGCGCTTCTGGGAAGTGGTGGAGCAGTGTGTGCTCTGCTTCTCATCTTCATGGCCGTCACTTCCGCGACTTCTGCAGAGCTTATCGCTGTCTCGACTATTTTCACCTACGATATCTATCAGACATACATCAAGCCCGGTGCTTCTAGCCGCAGCCTCATCTACATGTCCCATGTCATGGTGGCCTGCTTCGGCATCGTCATGGCTGCATTCTCAACAGGTCTATACTACGCCGGCATATCAATGGGATTTCTCTACCTCATGATGGGCGTTATAATCTCCTCTGCCGTCCTCCCAGCAACCCTCACTCTCCTTTGGAGCAAACAAAACAAATGGGCCGCTATGCTCTCGCCCCCACTCGGCCTGGTCTGCGCTCTGATCGCCTGGCTCGTCACAACCAAAAAGATGTTCGGAGTACTCACCGTTGAGACTCTTGGTTCCAACTACCCCATGCTAGCCGGGAACGTTGTCGCCCTCCTGTCACCCGTAATCTTCATCCCAGTCCTCACCTACGGCCTCGGCGCAGACAACTACGACTGGGTGACTATGGGCGAGATCCGCCGCAGCGACGACCACGAAATCGCAGAGGCCTCTGGAGTCGATCTCGAGCTCGTCCCTGGGGAAGCCGTCATCTCTGAAGAGCAGCTCGCTGAGGAACAGCGTGTGCTACTCCGTGCATCGAAGATTGCGAAGATAGCCACAATCTCCATGACGCTTAGCTTCCTCGTCCTGTTCCCTTTCCCCATGTACGGATCCTCGTACGTCTTCAGCAAGCCGTTCTTCACTGGCTGGGTGGTCGTGGGGATCATTTGGATCTTCTGCTCGTTTTTCTGCGTTGGGTTGTTTCCGCTCTGGGAGGGAAGGCACAGTATGGCGCATACGTTCAAGTCTTTGTATTTGGATGCGACGGGCAAGCAGCACCCAAGTAAGCATCATGCGCATGGGGCAATGATCGTGGAGGATGGGAAGAGTAGTGGGTCTGAGACGCCGCCGGAGAAGAAGGATTTGAGCGTGACTGTGAGTGCGACGTGAGATTTGTTTAGCGAGCGAGTTCTATTAAGGATCTATCTTCCACTACTATTTTTATATAGGTTAATATACCATCTATTGTATTCTATATTTTGACTCTCGAATTAAGTGAGAACAGAGTCCGAGTGACCAGCCAGACACTAGAAATAGTTGGAGACGAACGTCTCCTTGCTGAGAGACAAAGATCAACAAAACAAACAAACAACACGCCCGCCTGTCAAAGGCACGCCCGCGCTGCGGGCCTGTAGCTAGGACTCCAACGTAGTCTCGAGAAGACATCGGGAGAAGTTTCGGTGAGAAAGCTAGAATAACAAAATAACTCTACCGGTGAGAATCCAAATCAGCAGCAACGGTAGTAACGCAACCCCCAACCCCCTTGTCTACCATCTCGCGCCATCCCCTCCACCACGACCACACCCCACCATGAACCACTGGTGCCACGTTCAGACAGGCACGCCTGGAATTTTCCGACGGCGCTCGCAGGATCGTTGGCTTGATATATGTCGTCGGGGCCGGAGTTATATATTTTCTTTGAAGTTTGTGAGTGTGTGTCGATTTAAATACGTGGGATGGAAGGGGCTGAAGATATGTACTTGCATTTCTTCGCTCCTGATATTCTGTTTTACAGTCCTTCGGGACTATTCTTCATTGGAAGACTTCAGGAGTGGTGCAATTGCTTTCACTTACCGTAACTGGACGGTGAAACACTACGGAAAGTAAAGCATTCGCATTGCAATCTACAAATGTTTAGAGGAATCCATCTGATTGCTCCAAGGTTATCAAAAGCCATCACCCAAAACCTGCTATCGACGGATATAGCATCCCATCCAGCGCTCGCCTCTGTTGCCCGCGCTGTGTTATTATCACATTTCTGCTGCTATCATTATATCCTGTCACCACTGCCTAGCTGTTGTCATCATATCCCTCTCGTCGCCGTCTTTACTGTACCGCCGCGTCAGGCTCGCGGGAAGTTGGCGTAAGGATGCGGCGTGGTGGGACCTCACGCAGTTCCTCAAGCTCACGAGAGATGCGGCGTGGCTCAGAGCGCTCAGTGCGCAGTTCTCTGCCAATCCCAGCAGTTTTAATGGAGGTGGGAGATGACTTTTATATTGCTTTCAACTCATGCTCTGTTTACCAGGCCCTTCGGTGCTCGGCTTCTTTTTCGAAAACTTCGGATGAGGTACAGGTATCTGCAGTTGTTTTAATTTAAATAAAATAGAGGGGATTTGGAATGTGCCAATAGAAGTCCTGGGTCATGATAACTGGAATTTTGTGTTTCAAGCACCCGTACCATACATACATCACTACAGCTTCCAGCTCATCTGCATATAAAGACCGACCTCCTCCAGGCCCTCGATTCCAACCATAACAAGCTCGAGTCTGCACACGTGAAGAAAGATGGGACGGGTGGGAAAGTAGCAATAAGTCAACCACACTAGGCACCAGTACATAGATTAAGAAATCTTAGATTCTCTCCATATATAAAACCACACACCACTATCTACAATCCCTCATCAACCTTTAAACAACCCCTCCTTCCTCCAACGTACTCAACGGCACATACCCTCCTTCCTCTCTCCTCTTCCCCCTCACAGCATCAACCCACTCCCTCACTCTCCCTCCAATCCCCCATCCACCACCCTTCTTCACAATCCCCTTCTCCCCCGCCTCCATCTCATCCATCCATCTCGGCCTCCTCCAAAACTTCAACAAAAGACTGCTCCCAACCACACTGACACTACTAGCCGCCATCGCCGCTCCCGCCGCCATAGGGTGGAGATGCATCCCCCACGGCAAAAAGAGGCCCATCGCAAACGGCAATCCGATGAGGTTATACCCACACGCCCACGCGAGGTTGAGTTTAATTCTCCCAAAGATTCCCTTCGCGAGCGCGATCGCCACGGGTACATCCATCATCTCGTTAGGACGCATAAGCACAATATCCGCTGCCTCCATGGCGACGTCCGTGCCGCTCGCCATCGCGATACCGATATCTGCCGTTGCGAGGGCTGGAGAATCATTGATACCATCTCCTACCATAGCCACGACTTCGCCAACGTCCTGGAATTGCTTGATGAGTGCTTGCTTCTGGTCCGGTGAGACGCCGGCGTAGACGTGCTCAGCTGGGATGCCGACGGCGCGCGCGACGGCTAGGGCAGTGGAGCGCTGGTCGCCGGTTACGATGGCCGTCTTGATGCGCATGCGGTGCAAGGCTGTGACGGCGGCGACTGCGGAGGGTTTGAGCGAGTCGGCGAGGCAGATGTGGCCAGTATAGACGCCGTCGATGGCAGTGAAGATGTTAGTGGTGCCTGATGACGCGGTGGGCTTAGAGGAGGAGGCAGCGAGAGAGTTGATGTCTTCTGAGGCTGTGATTGCAGATTTCGGAACATTGACGTCGTGGGAGCGCAGGAATTTGACGGAGCCGATGAGCACGCGGTAGCGGGTGCGGGAGGCAGAAGCAGGCTCGACAAGGGCGTTGATGCCGAGGCCAACAACGGGCTGGAAGTCACCGATGGAGCCGTCGACGGCGCCATCAGGGCCGAGCTGGAGGGCGGTTCTGGCGGCGCTTACGATGGCTTTGCCGATGGGGTGTTCGCTGCCCATTTCGGCGAGGCCAATAGCGGACCACCATAGCTTCTTGCGTGCATCGCTAGCTTCCCATTCAGAGACGAGTTTGGTTTCCGCGACGCTCATTTTGCCCATGGTGAGGGTGCCGGTCTTGTCGAGTACTACCTGGGTGATGGTTGTAGCGGTTTCGAGAGCTGCACCGCCTTTGACGAGGATGCCGCGCTCGGCGCCAATGCCAGTGCCGACCATGACCGCGGTCGGTGTTGCCAGGCCAAGAGCACACGGGCAAGCGAAGACAATTACTGATATGCACAGCTTGACGCAGACCATGAGTCTCCCGCCACTGGCGTCGTCAACGAAGACCTGGGGTGGGTTTGACATGTAATGGCTTAGGATCATCCAGATTAAAAACGTCGATATGCCGAGGATCAAGATGGCAGGCACAAAATATCCTGCAATGGTATCTGCCAATCGCTGGATGGGCGCACGGCTCGTTTGAGCGCTCTGCACCAACTTCACGATCTGACTCAGTTGCGTGTCTCGACCGGCCTTGGTGACCCTGAAGTCGACTCTTCCAGCACCATTGACGGTGCCAGCGCTTAGCATGCTGCCCTTCGACTTTTGAATCGGCATAGCCTCACCGGTCACCATGCTCTCATCGACGTAAGTCTCGCCATTGGTAACGATTCCATCAGCTGGGATCTTGTCTCCTGGGCGAAGAATGACCACGTCGCCCATTTCAAGCAGCTCCGTGGGAATAACTTTCTCCTCCGACGCTGTACTATCCGACGAGGACTCTTCATTCTTTTCTTTGCTCCAGTTCTCCGCAGCCTTTCCTGCTGCGATCGGATCAGCGTAAATAGTCGCCATTGATGGCGCAAGCGACATCAACTTCGACAGCGCCTTCGAGGTCTGGCCCTTAGCTCTGTTCTCGAGAAATCGTCCAAGAGAAACAAAGGTGAAGAGCATAGTGCTGGTGTCAAACAACACGCCGGGGCGCGTGTGGGGAGGACACAAGATAGACACGAGCATTGCAGCAACACTGAAGAAAAACGCGGCCGAAGTTCCCATCACCACCAACAAATCCATAGTCGGCGCCCTGTGCATCAGTCCCTTGTAGGCCGAAATATAAAAGCGCTTTCCGACACCGAATTGCACCGGGATCGTGAGAACCAGGCAGATTACATCGCCAAGATACAGTCCCGGGATGTACAGCAGGATTCTACCGAAGTCGATAGGCTTGAGGAACATGGGGATTATCATGCTGATAAGGAACACTGGGATGGCAAAGGCCAGGGAGGTCCTGAAGGCGGTACGCCATTCGGCGATTTCCTTTGTCTTTGCAAGGGACTCCAGTTGTGCGTTGTTGTCATCGTTGTCGGCCACAAGCGCATTGAAGCCTACGGACTCGATTTTCTCGACAAGTGCTCGCAGACCTGCGATCCGCGGCTTGTGGTTGACAGTAAGCCGCGAGGTAGATATGCTGATAGATGCAGACGTGACTCCAGGTATCGCACGTAACGTCGATTCCAGCCCAGTTGCCGCAGATGCATCTCTCAGGCCAAATATCTTAAACTGACTTGATATGCCGTTCGATTGTTCCGAGGTGCCTGTGGTGGTTGACAATATCCTAGCATCGAAACCGCGGTCTTCAATAATCTCCGCAATCTTCTCTGGCGACAACTTTGACGGGTCATGGACGATGACGGCGCGTTCTGCCAGTAAACTGATATTGAACTGAATGAGCCCCTCAAGATCCTGAAACCCGCCCTCAACAGCCGCCGTACATGCGCCGCAGGTCATTCCTTGAACCTCCACCGTGGTCGTCGCGACCTGGGTTTCATTGGCACTATGCGCTGCTGCATGTTTCGGTGTTGATATTTGGCTGTCGATAATAGTCGCCCCAAATCCCCTATCCTCAATAGTTTCTGCAATTTGTGCCGCGCTTAATATTGTCGCATCGTGCTCGATAACAGCGCGTTCCGCTAATAATGATATGCTGAAATGCTTCACTCCTGGAACGTCTGTGAAGCCTCCTTCGACGGCAGAAGTACACGCGCCGCAAGTCATTCCTTCAACGGCAATTGTTGTCGTTGTAGTTTGCGCGCCTGCTTCGCTCTCGTCCTGCGAATCGTATGGGGGAGCCTTGTCGTATGTGGGCGTCCTTACATCGGTCGTTAGGACTTCGGCTTCGAATCCGCGGTCCTCAATAGCCTCCGCGATCTTATCCGCTGATGTTTTCGACGGGTCGTGGTTCACGACCACTCTCTCCATGATGAGGCTGACGGAGACGCTCTGGACGCCGGGTAGTCCCTCCACGCCGGCTTCGACTGAAGACGTGCATGCGCCGCATGTCATGCCCCCGCACCGGAGTGTTGTGACGGCGAGTTGTGGAGGTGCCGCTAGGAGAGTCTCGACGGTGTCATCGGACGCGACGGGAGTGTATGTGGGTGCCATGATGGCCGGATGTTCGGGGTATAGGCGCAATATGTAGTATGTCCGTGGACTGGGTATTATTTATTTTTGTTATTACTGTAACAGATGTCAGTGAGGTCATTCTTGTGAGTGTCGCGCCGGAGTGATTCAGTTCGGGGTGGCGGGGAAAGGTCTCACAATCTATAGCGATCGGTGATCTAGACAGAAGGCCAGCTTCTGCGATATATCCAAGTCTGTACAGGTCCCTTGGAGAGCCTGGTACGTTTTCCTCGCGATCAGAGAGCCGGTCGAGGTCGTGGGTGTGCCGTAAGTGTCGGTTTAGTCGTGGAGATGCGCTCTGTGTCCAGACAAAGGATACCCCCACTGCGATTCTTATACTCCGACTAGGCGGTTTGCGACGACCTCAGTTAGTCTCTCCAAAAGAAAACAAAGGAGATGAGTCTGGGGATCTTTCCAGATCTATACCATCACATCATCGAGTGGCTAAGACAAGTGGGAAATTGATGGGCGAGGAGAAGAGGCCAGTGTACGCTTGTGGTTGCTTGGAGATTCTTGGGGCGTACGGGCGCACTTTTGGTGCTTGCGTGCTTGAGGGTTTCGACAGGGAAGGGATTACGGAGCAAGCGGTTGAGGGACCGTTTAGCATTTCTTTTAGCACGGGATCTTCACTACGGAGTCTACGGAGTAAGTAAGGTTAGTTTTGGTACTAGAGTGGCGGGTACCTAAAAGGGCAAATTAGTGTGTATTGGTACTTCTAGTAGTGGTACCAAAACTAGCCGGCACTGGTGTGATAAACAACTCCGTACGGAGTAGTGGCGTGGCGTGTGTTTGACAAGGGGGTCCACCTGTTTCGATAGTGGAAGTGGTGCAATATGGCTAAAATGATAATTGTGCACCCCTTTGCCGTGTCCTACAGGTAGAGTAGCACTGCCAACTAGCACTGCCAACTGTCATCTGCCCGGCTTTAGTTTCACTGAACATTTGCTTGGAAAAATCCGAGTCTATCACGAGGGCAGCGTAGATTAACTCGACTACTGCCGGCGGAACTCGACTGCCGCCAGCGGTAATAGTTGAGCAAGAAGCCGTGGTATATCGCTTTTGACCATTACACTTCCAGCTGCCTTGGCCGGGCTGTCTTCTTTTTGTCCTAGTATCTATCATATCTGCTATCATTTCCCTCATTGTCGTCATCTTTCTAGCTGCCAGTCGCGTTTTGCCCCTTTATCTCCCCCTCCCCCCCAGTCTTACTATAGCCACATAGCCCTATGAGCATCCACTGACTCGTTTGTTCACTACGCCCCATAGTGAACAAACGGCGCCCACAAGAGCGGCGAGCCTATGTTCTCCTCCCGCACTTTTAGAACAGCATCCCGGAGTGCCGATGCCACCCCCCCTTTTCTTACCAAGCCTTCTATGCCGTTTCCCAGCATCGACGAGTAGAATTCGCTGGCAACCTCCACGCACACCGAGTCAATAGAGGGCCAGAGGCAACCAACTACATGAGGAAAGCCAGCCATCTGAAATCCGCTCACTACATGGAGAACCTCGTCGGATAGCTCCCCCCACCTGTTCTCCGCTGTCGAGCACGCCGATAGATACGCCACCTGCGCTTTTTCCAACCTCAGCTCGGAAACTCTCCGTACTGTCAACCTGTCCTGTTTGTCCTGACCTCCCATGCATTTTTGTAAGATCAGCCCGCTGTTCGAGGGATCAGAGTGGTCTGTATATCCATGGCACGCAAAGTGTGCGATGCAGCAGTTCTCCAGGCTGTCAACCACCTGCCCTACGCTAGGAAGGTCGAGCAACTCTATGTTCAGGTGATTGCCAGCCGCGCCTATTACCTGTTTCTTCTCTTCTTTGACCCCAGGAAGCCCTGGGGGCTTATGTGAATTCTGACCTAGGCCTTGGTCGTTGCCTGGCGTAGTCGGCATGGTAGTAAATAGTAGCGTCCCCCCTTTAGGATCCGCGGATCTGGCGCGATATCGGCTGTACCCAAGCGCCTTGATAGACGGGGTATATGACGAGATGGCTCTGCTGAGAGCGTTTTCAATTGATCCAGGAAAGTGTTTCCCTGCTGCATGAAACGGCATCGAACTGGCCAAGCCTGTCCCGATCCACCATATTCTCGGCAAGCCGTCTACTGTCCCACGGCCATTATCGACCTCGTCAATAATCGGCTTGACACAAGCCTCCCATAACCAAGCAAGGTATTCAAGATATTCCTTGTTCTTCCGCGCGCGTTCCCATCTGCGACCTGTCCACTTCCTGTCTAGCCAGTCACTTGCATCAATGGCAGACAGTTTCGGTAGGTTTAAGGTCTGGATGCCCCCAGTAGAGACGACAATTGCATCACTTCGAAAGCCGGCAATGTTGACGATGACGATCGTGCCACCTGCTGCACATTCCTGTATCTCCGCCGTGGTTTGACCAAGTTGAAAACGCTCTTGGCCAGGAGTATTTCTGATTTTCGTGATACAAGCATCTAGATTTGCTATAGTCTTGCAGCGTTGCTGCCACACCAATGTGCTGTTCTGCTCGAGCCCGGTGATAGGTGTGTTGACCTCATTGCGGAGCCGTTCGTAACGGCGAGCAAGATCAGGATACTGGTGCGCCATGGTAGAGAGATCACTCCGCGCATCGACAAGCTGGCCGATGATATTAGCGCGACCATTTTCGAGGTAGTAAATAGCCTCGGCAGACTGATTAACTGCTAGCAGCAAAGCACACGTGTCTGCGGCGACTCCAGCAAACCCTGTCAACACGGCCAGTTGGTCGGCACGGTCGAGCATCTTGGTGTTTACCGTAGGAAGTAGGTTGATGATATCCTTCCCGAGCTGGCTAGCGATGTCCAGCTTCCCCTGGAGTGAGAGCGGTAGAAGGCATCGCGAGGCAGCATTAACCCGATGGAGAGGGGTAGCAGTCTGACACTCCCAAGCGCCTTGTAAGCATGACAGTGCCTCGTTGAGATGGGCTTCATCGCGAGTCACTAGAAATTGACACCGAAATAGGGCGCCGAGGTTAAATATGCATGCTGCTCTGGTAGGATCATCCTGTCGCGCTGCATTAACCCCCTGTTTTGTTACCATGATAGCCTCTTCTAAGTAGGTTATCTTAGCTGTCTGCTTGTGCTTGTCTTGGAGCATTATGCCAAGGTTATTTAGATGCACTATCCGCTCATAATCGTCATATGGGGTGGAATCAACTGCTTGTCTTGTAACTGTGATAGCCTCCTCGAGATTAGCGGCGTCCCCTTTTTTCTTGTACCTTCTCCAAAGCGCATTACCAAGGGTAGTCAACGAGGAACTACGCACGCCCTGACTCTGTAGAAGACCTATCTCTTGTCTTAATGCATTAATAGCATCTTCTATGTCAGCCATCACTGCCGTGCGGCCGAATCGACAACAGAGAGCGGCCCCAAGACTCCTAAATGCACCCGACTCAGCGGACGTTATAAGTGGCATTGAGTCAATTGCTTTTCTCATTACCACAATGGCCTCATTAAGATCAACTAGAAACCCTATTCGCTCGTATCGAAGGGCGAGAAGGCCTCCAAGATCATGCATCGGGTTCGACTGATTATCGTGATTCAAGGGCCGCAAAGAGACGGCTTGTCTTGTAACAGTAATAGCTTCTTCTAAGTCGGTCATTTCGCCTACTCGCTTATATCGAGAGAGTAGTCGTTGTCCAAGATTGTTCAAATACATCCACCGATCAGCATGGTCTAATGGTGCTGGCATTGTGTCGATTGCTTGTCTAGTTACCGTGATAGCCTCGTTGATGTCGGTTAAGTCGCCCGTTCGTGTATGCCGGTTGCTAAGAGCCCCTCCAAGAGAGTCTAGCATAGCTGTCCGGTACCGGAAATTACGTGACACCGAGTTGACTGATCGCCTGGCTGTAATGACTGCCTCTTCTAGGTCCGCTACTTCTCTTGTTCGTGCATATCGACAAGTAAGTTGGTGGCTAAGGTCAGACACCCACGTCGCCCAGATATCATCTCCGTTTGCGGTCGAGTTGACTGCTTGTCTTGTTACTTTAATAGCTTCCTCTAGGTCTGCTATGTCGTCCAACAGCTTATAACGGTGAGAGAGATTAAATCCGAGACTGGCCAAAAAGACTGCTTGTTTAGGTTCGTCGGGCGGTGTAAGATTTATTGCCTGTCTCATAAGCATAATAGCTTCTTCTAGATCGGCTCTGTTTTCATTCCGCTTAAATCGTAAATGAAGCACGTCGCTCAAACTCGTCAATGCGCTTACATTGTGAACTGACAGTTGAAGCGCTCGTCTAGCCATTTTGACGGCACCTTCCACATCGGCCACCATACCCTCCCTGGTGTATCGACAACTCCTCAATGCACTGAGGTAGATTAACTTGCGGGGCAAAGATATGTCGTTGTCATGCGCTACACTAACGCTTTCTTGGCTAAATCTTACTGCATAGTCAAGGACATTTTTGCTTTTAGAGCGTAGAAACTCTTGGTAGGCCAGTCTTGCCAAGAGCTCCCAAAATTCCGAGGTGTCTTTGCCATTAATCTCGAATCCTCGATGTCCCCGCTGAATATCCATTGGCGCAGATATGAGATTGAACGAAGCGAGTGTTGACTATTTTAGTGTTTCTGTCGCTCGCTATAATACTCGTCAGTTCGAGTAGTTGGTGCATCCAGCTTGTGCAACCCCTTGATTTCCGTGGCAGCTCCTGATTTTCGATATAGGAGAGCCGCTTGTTCGTCAATGCAGCTCAGTCAAATAGTGCTTGGTCTGAAATTATTCCATGGTGGGTTTGAGGCTTTGTTCGAAAGGCGGATTAACTGCAAATGTTGGTGGTGAGGATAGCAAGGGCTCAAACACCAGGCAGCAATTGATCGATGCAGCTTACCCATGTCGAGGCTGTAGGCACTTTTCACGAATCAGAACTCAGTTATACTCAGCCACTTCACGAAACCCATATATACATACACAACTACCATCAATCTCAAAATATCACATAGAGGTAGCCTTGCAACTCAAATCCCAAACTAAACCAGCACAGCATGAAGGTGAGCATCATCCTACCGCAGAACTTTCTGCCCCTGAACTCCGTTCAACTGGGCCGATTCATTACCAGCATTGAACATCCTTACCAGAATCACCACGATCCTCCGGTAACGAACCAACCTCCAGCTCTAATTGTACTTCGCGACTCTTATACATCCGAGAATAATGCTGGCGGCAAGTCTGGCTTCAGCTCGAGCCTCACGTCTCTATTATCAGCCCGCGTCTCAAAGCGCGCCAAGAAAAAGGTGCTTATTACCACAGAGCAGATGAAGAGGTACATTCTTGATAACTCTGACCTCTGGTTTGAACGAGCAACACGCATACAAGCAACCCGTGTCTGGATTGAGCGAGCCTTGGACCGTGGTCAAGATATCTACATGGTCGTCGGTTTTCATACCGTTATCAATGCCACTATCAGCCAGGAATCGGATACTAAAAGCAGCGTGGGCGGGAAGATCAGCGCCCTAGCCAACCTACCCCTTGCCGCCGCTGGGATAGTCGCCCCACTTGGCGATCTGGTCGATCCAGGAGTGTCTACACATTATCAGGATGAGAATGGATCGAAATCACAGTTTGTGGCTCGCGGTGAACAGATCTGCGCCTTTGAATACCGCAAACTCAGTCATAGGTGGCTGTCGAGCAAGGATATTGATAAGTCTTGGTTATTGAAGGAATGCCACTGGTCAGCGATAGAAAGGACGAGGGATGAAGAGGACGGAGAAGACGACATCTTTGAAGCTGAATTGACTGATATACAAGATCTTGGTGGGGACTGGGAGAAGGAAGTTGTTGGCGACGCTGTTTTGTTTATGCGTCCACTCAACGAAACTGAGGAGGCTAGTGCCACTAGGTAGCTGATGATACTCAAGCGTGGTAGCAATGATAGAATCGAGCTACTCCTTGAGTAACCCTCTAGACAATAGTTAAATCGGTACCATCTAGCCCAGTACAAATATAATTAACATATGCTACAGTTTATTAGGGGATCTAGTTCCTCTAAAAACGGTCATTCTCGCGTCCCAAGCTTAGTATCCTCCTCTAGTGGACCATTGCCGAGTGTCCGCGCATCCTGATCCGCCCAATATAGTTTTAATCTCCAAAGTAGATTTCCTTCATATATTTCCAACTATGGCCACATACTCTCCACAAACAACTCACGGCCATGCTTTTGCCCAAACACCCAACTGTACTCATCCTTCATAGACAGCTTTTCACCATCCTTCACATTCGTATCCCACGCATCTCGATACCCCTGTCTCGAAAGGGTATGTCTTCTCAACGCAATATTCCACGTAAAACTGCTCAGTTCAATGCCGGCAAACATGCTACTCCGGAGCAGCACCTCATAATCCACCAGCCCGCGCTGATCCCACGTCATCTTATTTAGTTCCTCCAGGTCCTTGCCCTCGAGCAACTCCTCCTTCATCGTGACCATGATATTCTTCTTCTTCGCATCCTTCTTAAACGTCGCTGCCAGATCCGACTCGCTAGTCACATACACAGTCGACAACCCCGCCGTCTCGGCAGTCTCAAGCAGAAACTTTGATTGCACATCGTAGCCGGTCCAGCCGGCTTTCTTCGCATCTGCCGCAACACGCAGATGCGCGCCGAAGAAGGCGCTGGGAGTGATTTTCCACGGGCCGACTGGGACGTTGAATTTCGTGCGTAGCGCCCACAGAACCGTTGCTGCAAGACGGCGTTGCGGATAGGTGAACTGTAGGATGCGGCCGAAGTTGTCGGTGAAGGCTTGGGTGTCGTATTTTAGGGGGAAGTTGAGGAGAGGGGTGGCGAGCTCGACGGCGACTAGGTTGCCTTTGGTGGGACGTTCGGCGAGCCACTTGTCAAACGCAGGGCGCCACTGCTCGGCGTGCAGAAGAACGGTGCCGGCGAAGACTTCTTTGAGAAGTGATTGAGGTTGGAGAGGGATGAGATTATCCTTGATGGTGGGGGGAATGGTGGTGTGCATCTTCATTTCTGGGCAGCCTTCGCGCATATTGTGGATGAATTGCGTTTGGTTGAAGAAGTGCGTGAACGGGACGAGCTTTTGGCTGTTCAACAGGGAGATATCTTCGGTATCACGAGGTATGAATTCAGGGACGACGAAGGCGGCTAGAGTTGTCAACTGCGGCCCTGGAAATTGGAGGTACGAAAGACAAACCTCCTGCTTCAATGGCATAGCGGACACAAGTTAAAAATACATTACGAATGTTTCCAAGGCCACCCTGGGGAGCACCACAGACAAAAATGAGCTGCTCATTCCACTTCTTGCTACTGCAGACCTTGCGAAAGGCCTTCGGATCAAAATTCCCATCAATTTCGTTGTCAAGTATGGCCTGAACAAACTGCTCCTTTTGGTTTATGTCAACCCCCTTCTCGAGGGCAATTTCCTCTGGAAAGATAACTTCTTGTACGAATGACGGCTCGCTATGGTACATGGAAACCACGAAAAGAATGCTGCAGATTGCGAGGAAGACCGCAGCAGGCCGGATGAACGGCCGTACCACCGGCATCGCTGGATTTTAGAAGATGATATCTTTAGAGCTTAATAGTGGCATTAACGGCCATGCTTGGTGAACAAAAGCCTTTATAAGTATATAGAAAAAGGGCAGCACGTGGAGAATATAGGGGTTCGAGACTCCCGTCGGTACGCCATGAAAACAGACATGTCTTTCGTATAAAAACCTATTATTAGCGGGGAATAGTCCGAGGAGATGCTATGGAGAATGCAGTCCAACTTGTTATGTTGTTGCCTAAGAATCTACTCCTAGCTCGCATCCTTCACCCGTGCACCACTAAGATGGCGATTACTAGGATAGATAGATCCAGTATCTGTTGGTTCCCTTTAACCAAAGGTGCAGCCGGTCCAATCCAATGCATCGCTGGTGTGAGATATCCGCTTAAATGTGACGATGTTGGATATGTTTCAGGGGTTGGGTGTTGGCGTTTTTAGAAGGTCACAACGATCGTCGCTGCCAAAAATCGGCTCAGCCTTGTCGCGCGGTCTACTTTAGTCTCACATCGACACGTCCCGTCCCGTTACGTCTGAGATAACTCGTGCGGCTCAAAAGCCTCAAACGGGGCCAAATACTAAAGAAAGTCGCCATGACTTCTCTTCTTGTGCTCGTTTTTCTAGGTGGGGAGAATATTTTCATAAATGCTTGTACCAGATTCGTTGGCATTCGTGTGCATTTCTTGGGTATGCTCCGCCCATTCACGGATACGCCAAGCACCGACTTTGAATCCTTCGGCCGCAGTTCAAGAGTTGTTGGTTGGCAATCTCCGAAATACCCGAGTTAGGTAAGTCGTGGGAAAGAAAGAGTAATAATGCAGGGACTAGTATAGTCTAAAACATCCAGTCAGATTCCAAGCATGGATTGGTGGTGTTGAATATGTCTTATATCTCCTTGCTTGCTTCTTCCAGCTAGTCTTGCGCACTTCATGTCGAATGCGAAAAGGCAACGATGGCAAAGATATTTATTTATAACTTATGAATCCCACGGACTACAGTATACTCAATCGCAACCTCTCTGAGCTGGATCTCAGCCTTCCCACCGGCAAATATACTCGGAATGGCCAAGAATAATGCGAAATTGACGCCAAGTTGACGTGAAGATGTTGCTTCGCTTCGCTCAGCTTGCACCCCCTGCACCCCTACTAACCTAACCCCCACTTACCATGCTCACCGGTCCAGATTCCGCGCTATGCCGCTATTGACATGATTGAGACTATTATCGGGCGAGATAATAGAGTACGCGTAGCGAGAACGCCACCGATTTCTCACTACTCGTATAATGCACCAATTGCGTTGTGATCTCTCAAGGGGTGCTGTTACGCGCGTAACTGCGGCGGAGTATAGCGCTGTCACAGCTTGCTCCACTACTAACTCTGCCTCTGTCAACTGTACCAAGTATTGTATTTCTCACTCGACCTAGTCATACAATATATGGCAGAGGCGGACGTGCAGCCTAATTCTCTTGAGTTCATGGTCGTATGTAACAGTTAATATCATGTTGCCCGTAGATATCGCGTTTAAGTTTTGAATATAACGCTACTATACTGCCCATCGAAGCAGCTGAGAAATAAATCGGCACCTCTTTAGAAAGTTTATAGGGAACCATATCCGCCAACTCCTGCTGTGGCCATGTATCGCGTTGATACTGCAGCACTCTTGCCCGCGCGTACCACCTTTCCTCAAACATTTTGTCTAATTCGATGGGATTGATCGCCCGACCTCCCTCATCTACATTGAAAAGGAGCACGTTCTCTAGTGCGCATGGCCACGACATCCAGGAGAGCTTCGAATCCCCTGCCCAGTTATACCACCCGTCCTCACAGATCACACAAATATCCTCTACATTGATAAAATTCTGGATTTTGTGCCCTTGCAACTGGAACCACATTTCTCCCTCATTTTCGACCTGAATTTTCAGCCGCTTAATCAATGGTGCAATCGCTTCAAAAGAAATGAGATTGCAAGCGCCGACGAGAAAAATCATATCAATGTCCAGGTTAGCCCAGATATAGCGCCGCTCAGTACCAAGCTCAGAGAAGGCTTGCTTATATAGCCCTAGGTAGCGGGCTTCGCGGCAGGTTTGTAGTGGTGCTGGCACTGGCGTTGTCGAGACTAGACGATTTTCTATCTCTTCCGACCCCACAGGGGTTTCAGTTAGCCTAACTTTGACAGTGCGAGGCTCGACTGTAAATTTCCATATCAGAGCACGAATCTCAGGCGGGAGATCGCTGAAAGTAAACATAGTTTAAAATACTATGCAAGGGCGATCGCGTTAGTTGGAGACAACAGAGCCTCCCAGGGATTTATGAGACTTTATTTAAGAAATCCTCCGTAAGGCAATGATTAACACATATCCTTGACTCCGTGAATAACGGAGTCATGGGGTCGTTTGCATACCAAAGCGTCGAAGAACAGCCAAATAGATATCGTTGATCTTCCGCGCGGTATTGTAGTCACGGGATATCGGATCCCGTGACGGTCTCAGCAATTAACGGACTACGGACCGTATGATATAGATGAGCTTGTTACATTGGCATATTAACATTCTGGAAGTAGACGTATAGTTGAAGTGATACGAAGATTTATTAAAATTTGTGCATTTTATGTAAATTTCCCCTCCATCATCGGCCATTATAATGTTTCAAAAGCCTAGCCTGCGTCATCTTCCCTGTCGCCTCACAAAACATGTGGCAGCCTTGCGAGCTGCAACATCCGCCCAGACAACCCCCAAACACCTCCACCCTGAGCCTTGCCGCCAACCCTCAAAACACCACACCACAAACGCCAAACCAGACCACACCACAACCTTGTTTCGACTTCGTTTCTCATTGTTTCTCATTGTTTCAACTGCCAAGACGATACATGAGGCACGGCAGTCACAGCAATACTCTCTACTGAGTCGCCAGGGCGGCCCAAGCTCAGCAGCATCCGTCATCTGAACTTCATCTGGAACAAGACCTGGCTGGAGCTACCTGGAGCTACCCCCCATCACCACGACCGAACCCATCCACATCCACCCACCAACCAACATGGAGCAAACCAAAGCCCTTAACGCCCTCGAGGTACCTCTCCCCTTCCCCCCCTTCTCTACCCCTCTTGACCCCAGCTAACAAACCCTCCCCAGCCCTTCCTCGCGCTCTCCAAATCCGCCACCTCCCCCACCGCAGCCATCGACCTCATCCAGCGCGCCACCTCCGCCCCAAACACCTTCATCTTCTCGCCCCTCCTCAGCACGCCCCAAATCCAAGCTCTCCGCTCCTCCCCCGCCACAGCCCCGCACTTCGAGCTCCTCTCCCACTTCTGCTACGGCACCTACAACGATTACACCTCGGCCGCGGACACACTGCCGCCGCTGACGCCGGTCCAGACACAGAAATTGCGCCAGCTTTCGCTACTTACGCATGCGCGCGATCCCAAGAACCTCGCTTATGCGAGACTCATCCAGCTCCTGGGACTGAGCGACGCACGCGAGCTCGAGAGCCTCGTCACTTCGGCGATATACGCTAGTCTGCTCACGGCGACGCTGAATCCGCGTGATGGGCTGGTGGCAGTGTCATCCGTTGCGCCGCTGCGGGATGTTCAGCCCGCGCAGATTCCAGTGCTGATCGGGACGTTGGAGGAGTGGGCGGGACGGTGCAGCGCTACGCTTGAGGGACTGGAAAAACAGGTCGCGGGGATCAAGGCGAATGCGTTGAGGAGGCATAAGGAGGAGGTGGAGTGGGAGGGGTATGTGGGGGAGATGATTGAGAAGGGGGAAGAGGCGGAGGGGAAGATGGATAGGGCGCCGCATGGGGCGAGGAGGGCGGGGAGGGGTGGGAAGGTACCAGGTGCGAAGAGGGGCTTTATGGGCTTTGGGGAGAGTGCCAGGGGGGGAGGGGATATGGATATTGATATGGAGGAGGATGATGGGGAGTTGCGTGAGGGGGCAGGGGCGAGGTCGCAGAAGAAGAGGGGGCGGGGCAGAGGGGGCTTGCTTGGTCGTTCGTGAGGGAGAGATTCTGGGGCGTTGGGGGGGAGTGATTTACGTAAACCATGCAGAGGAGTTCTAGAGTCACAGACGGAAGAAAGTGTCCAGCAAAATAAATGCAAAATTTCTTACCTACAATATGTTTTACTTGCACGTCATTGACGCGGCACGCGGTTGGGGCTTGTCCACACATGATCCTCTGGGTTCCAGGTAGGTTAAGGCGGTGAGTGATTCTGCCGTGGACTTTCCCAAAAACTATCCAGGTACCGGCGGGAACGTACGGGAGCGATCGGATCTTGTCAGGGTGTACCTATATGACAGCTGTGGGGATCAAAGAGCAACAAAGAAAGGGCAAGAATGAAGTTATTCGATTAGTTATTGTTCGCAAATATCGTTCGCAAAAGCATAAGCTGTGGGGGGCAAATAGACGCCTCTTATACCGTCGTCATCGGCGGCCAGGCAGTCTTTCTAGCATGTTGGATTTGAGGCAGACGCTGAGCTTGTCTACCTAGTGATAGGCAGAAGACGAACCCAGCTATACTCAGCCATACAGCAAACATCATCATACAGCATCGTACGAATATTCTTCGGGGAATAAATGGATTATTAACAGGTATAAAGCAGGTATTATCAATAATCTCAGTGTTAGCCACAGGGCAGTGCAGTCACTGTCATCAGGCAGGTGACTTACAACACCACCACCAACCAACCGCCACGGCCGCTTCCACCGTCCACTCACCGCCTGAGACAACCCACGAAGCTGATCCCAAAGCTGATCCACAACTCACATGTCAGCGCTTCGCAGCTGTATTGGGCGCCAACAATCCTGAACCGACCTGATCACGACCTGAATGACAACCGTTAGGTTAGGTGTTTACCTGGTCCCTTTCCCGGTCGTGGCCCTCGTTCCTGGCGCATGCCTATTTGCGAACCCCGACGACGAACTCTCCTCCTACATATCTACATATCTACAGTACCTGACTGCATGAGTTGGCGTTTTTACATACCCCTCCTGCATCTGTATTCATCACCTCTCTCACCACACACACACGTCGATGCCTATGCACCAAACCGCTCCCTCGCTGTCGTGCTCTGATCAGTCCGACCATGGCGCAACCACAAGACGCCGGAGCGTACTATGGCGATCTCCTTGACAGCGACAAGAAGCCCTCGAGGGTCATGGTTGCGCTGCTCACGGGGATCGCCAAATACATTGTATGTAGCACCTAAGAAGGGCAATAGTGCCGCTGCTCTACTGCCTGCGCGCCGTTTCTGATAGTGTCAAAGGTCAAGAATCTCGGGGACAAGGACACAAAGTGTCTTACCCCGCCAAAGCTGGCGGCATTCTACAAAGCCGTCGGCGGGAACTACGACTGTAAGAGCGCATCTGCCCTGACTCGACTATGTATACTTGAGCTGACTTATGTGCCCTGTAGCTGTGTTTATCGACCTGCCGAATCCCCAAATATCATTCATCTACCAGTCCATAGGCTGCCAACACACCCTCCAACCAACCGAAGACGACTTCCACGCCCCCTCCATCCCTGCCCTCACAACCCGCGGCTTCGTCCGCTGGCAAACCATCGAGATCCTCCTCGACCCCAGCGGACACGTCCCCTTCCTCCAGCGCGCCGTCCACGACTTCCCCATCATTAATCCCGAAACAGGGGAGCGGTTCCCCCCCGACCTCCCCGCCTCCTCCCTCCCTCAAGAACCCGACGCCGCAATCGAAAAATGGCACAGCAAATGCGCCGAGAAGCTGCGCCGCGACTCGGCAGCTGACGAACGCCCGCGCTCGCAGCCCACGCCCTCCCATACCCCGGACTCAAGACACCAGTCCCCATACGTGAAGTCGTCGCATACTTACCCCGCCACGTCGACCCCGCGCGATAGCCCTAGAGGGACAGATTACTTTAACCCCAAGGCTGAGAACCCCCGCCGCCAAAAAGCCACGCGCGCGGCTCACCAACCCAAACCGCGCGATCACCCGCCCCCGCGCCGTCCCAGCACGCCGC
This sequence comes from Pseudogymnoascus sp. VKM F-4516 (FW-969), assembly GCA_000750815.1. NCBI lineage: Eukaryota > Fungi > Ascomycota > Leotiomycetes > Thelebolales > Thelebolaceae > Pseudogymnoascus > Pseudogymnoascus sp. VKM F-4516 (FW-969). The sequence continues at coordinate 36,302 of JPJZ01000061.1, forward strand.
CCCTCGAGTACGAAGACGCGCGCGGACGGCGCCGTAGCGTACCAAAGGACTATTATAGGAATATCCCCACCGACACTGGGCGGCCGCCAAAGTACGCCCCTGATGTCCCGGTGCAGGAGGGGTTGAGACCGCATAGTGGTGGGCCGGGGGGAAGGCGACACAGTCACCCGAGACATAGAAGAGAGCGCAGTAGCTCAAGTAGTTCGTGGAGTTCGAGCTCAGAGAGCGTGACGACGGACCCGCCTACGAGTCCGCTATATAATGCGCGCAGGGCCTCGAAATCGAAAGATCAGCCAATGCCGCAGCCACAGCAGCAGCAGGCGAAGCCAGGGAAAGCGCGGCGAGGACCTAAACCCACTGCGGTCCCCTTCGTGGGTCGCTACTCCGCCTCGTCAAGCCCGCACCCTGATCCTGTCACTGCCGCTGCATCAGCCGCCGCTGCTGCTGCCAGTCTTGGTGGAGGTGGACTCCAGAATGAGAAACTCCGCCAAGACCACCGCAACCGCGGGCTCTCCATGCCTAATTTCCGACACGCTGGCAACGGTGGCGGTGGAGGAGGAGGGCCACAAATCGCAACCTACAAGATTGCCGTGGAACCACCCACCCCGGTAGCCGGAGCCCCATCAGGAAAGCTGGGGGGACCGTTCGCGCCGTCGTACCCCCCTAATGCGTGGCGTAGTGAGTCGCGTGGGGGAGGGGGAAATGTGCGGTGGAGGGATTTGGTGGATATTGACATCCCATTTGGCGGGTGGGTTAATGAGCCTGAGGCGCCTGAGGCGCCGCCTGCTGTGGGACGAGGCGAAGGGGGAAGGGAGAAGTATAGGCGCGAGGAGTTTGGGAGGGGGGCTAGGAGGAGCGTCAGCCATGAGGAGAGGGTTAGGTTGAGAGAGAGGGAGAGGAGAGATTGGGAGCGGGAGAGGGAGCGGGCGGATTCGGAGACGGATGCGAGGCTTGATAGGCGGTTTGGAGGGAGGGGAGAAGGGAGGAGGTAACGGTATGAATTATGATAGACATGATTATGAATTGGGTATTGGGAGTACGGAACCCAGGTGTTTTGGCGTTTTAGGGAGCGGTAGGATAGACGATGCTCAGCTCACTGTGTGCGAGGAATTCAGGATTATCAACTCTGCTTATCGTGCCAGACTATGACATTACCATCCCTTCAACTAATATCCATACTCCACCACACCAGCCGTAATCCCTTACCACCCCCTCCACCTAACCCAAACATCCACAACCTCATCCCCCCCATCAACAACCAAATACCAATCAAACCCCGTCCCAGCAATACACGCATGATTCGGCCAAATCCTCACCCTCTTCCCAGCCTCCACCTCACCCCTCCCCTCCCCAGCCCACTTCAGCACTCCATGCTCTTGACTCACTGCCCCTACAATCCATCCGCCTGTCCCATCTGGTCCCGTATCAGGCATCCCGTTCCAGGGCGAAATAACGCCAAAGCCCTCGTAGGACTTGCATTTCTCGCGCCCGAGAGCGATACTACCGGCTGTGATGAGCGCTTCGCCCGTGCCGCGGTCAGGGTAAATAGACGCGACCTCGGCGAGGATGGTGAGGGCGATGGAGGAGGTGGAGAGCTGGGAGTGGGGGCGTGCGTGCGTGGCTAGTTGTTGCATATCTAGCGTCGGATACACGCCAGCGTGTAACTCGATCGCTGCATCAGCCGCCTTGACCTCCGCGATAGTAGATTGCAAGGCGGTGAGCGCGGTGGCCTCAGCGGTGGAGGGGCTGGCGGAGGGGTGGAGGAGGTTGTAGACTGCTGTTGTTGTCGGCGTCGCGCCTACGGAGAAGGTTAACTGCGTGGGAGGTGCAAGGGTCCGGAGGGTGCCCGCGGCGTTGAGGAGGGCGCGGAGTTCGTCGTTTAGGATCCCGATTGCTGTGGCGGGTTCGGAACCATAGTAAGAGTGGCCTGCGTGAGAGTACAAGCCTGCTAACTTGCATTCCCCCACCTTGATGAGCGGGAGCAGGGCGGAGACTAGCTCAGCGAAGGTGTGGGAGGAAGCTAGGACGCCGGAGCGCTTGGATCCCATTTCGATCTTTATGGAGATTGAGAGCGGGGTAGTGGATAGGGCGTAGATTTTGGAGAGGGTGCGCACTTGGGAGGGGTGGTCGAGGAGGAGGTGTAGGCCGTGGGGACCGAGGGAGGTGGAGAGGGCGGCAAGGCGGATGGCAGAGGAGGGCGCGAGGGGAAAGCCGTGGAGGAGGGACCGAGAAGATGGGGGGTAGGTGAGCAGGAGAGGGAGAATGTTCTCGGCTTCTGTGAGGGTAGATGTTATGACGTGAGCCGGGCGAGGGGGAGGGCCGAGTTGGAGGCGGGTGAGTTCGGTGGTCTTGGAGGGGGTTAGTAGATGAGGATGAGGATAATAGGGAGGCGTGGTGGTTGGTTACCTTGTGAGTCTTGATATGCGCTCTCCAGCCGAAGCCGAGGGCATCGACAGCCTCGAGCATGCGGTCACAGTTTTGCTTTACCTTGCTTAGGTCGAGGACTGCGGAGGGAACGGGGGCATCGTGGAGGCTTGTCCCGACAAACTGCTTTATGAGGTTCTGGCGTTGGGCTTCCAGAGCTTCTAGGGACGAGGTGGCCATGGTTCCGGTGGGGGGGTAGTGATTGTGTGTGTGATTTGGGGCAAAAAAAGGCCGGATTAATTGTGAAGCTTGGGTGTGCGGAGTGTGGACGTGGGGTTATAGTAGGGAAATAAATATAGATATTGAAGGCGGTTAATTGTAAAGCTTATGGGGAGTTGTTAAGTTATCTATATGCTTAAATTGTGGGTCTTGATGTAATAGTTATCATCCCCAAGGAGGGGTAGAGGGGTAACGCGCTTTACAAGCGAGCGAGGAAGCCGTTAACCACATATTTTATCACTTCTCCACAGGATATCCTTTCTTTTCCCATCAGAGAGACTCACCCTCCACGCATGAGGCACAGCCACTGTGCCGCGCACCCTCATCCACCAGCACCAGGGGTACCTCCTCCATTCTATGACCCTGTGGGCTTCCTTTCCCTCTATATTTTCTGTTAAAATGTAACCTTGGTAACAGTTGTATAGTCTTCCTTATACGACTCTACTGCTTCCTTGCTAAATCCCCAAGCCTCAGCAACCCCGTCACTAAATTTAAATCCAAAGGCAGTGCTGCTATGCACGGCTATGCTGCTCCTATTTCGCTCTTTTTCGAAATAGTACGTGAATTTATGGCTGTGAAAATTACGATTAAATTGCACATCCAGCGTTAAATCCAACGATTTTAGAATTGGCATGTGTTGTTTGGCTTTTCCAGCTTCAGCGTAAAGCTCGTTGAGAAGTTTGAGATTGAAGGGGAGGCAAAAATCGGGGTCTTCTTCGAAAAACCATTGTCCTGAGTTAGTTACAGCTGTTAGCTGGTCCTCTCCTTGTGACTTAGGAAGAGGGGGAGTGTGAGATCACCGGTTGAAGATAGCCCTGGGTAACGAATGTCTACGTTTTCTAGACGAGACCAATCTGGATAAGAACCATTACAATCACCTGCAAAGATTGCTGGTGATATTCGAAGGCCTTCGAGCTTGAGTTTTCGGAGCTGGCCAGACAGAGCTCGGATGCCGATGCAGAGATGGTCGCGCAGAGGGTCCAGAGACACCGGATATAAGGTCTGCCGCCAGTAATCTATGGCCTGGAAGTCTGGGCAGAATACATTGACCGATCGTGGCAGAAGGTGCAGACACTGAGCTAAAACTGAGTAGGGAGTCAGGACAAGAACTGCCAAAACACACCTGACACAGACTAGCCTAGGAGAGACAGCCACAGTCACATACCTTCTCTATATTCATGAGTGAGACTCAGATTCCTGTTTTCTGAAAAAATACTCCCTTCAAACTCAACCAGATGCTTCATCCGGGAGAGAATCTGCATTACACTCTCGGGGTGGATGCCGTGACCTTCCTGTAGTTCTACTGACGACACGAGACAGAGATCCGGCAGCATCTCTTTGCCAACGTATTGCACATCGACCAGAGGAACGCGGGTCACTACCGGCCCAGCCCACTCTCTAACGGGTTTCCTCGGTAGATGCTGCAGCGGCAATGGCGGATTCACTGCAATTTGTTGGCAATCCGTATTCAGAGAGAGAATTAGCTTGTACCAGTTCCCCGCCAAACTTCCACTCCTATCGAGTCTCTCCTCCCACCCCTTTAGTAGACCAAACAGCATATCCATGTTTTCAGAAAACGATTCGTTTGCCAGTCGTTGCTGCTTTTCCGGCTCAATGTGCTGTGTCAGAGGGGTGTTCTGACTATGAATAATGCTAAACCGCAGGGATCGTATTGAGCGGATGCGGCGATCGCCCTTTGCACCGCTGAGAATAAACTGGAGCTCGGGAAGTGTGTTGGCGTTGAAATGTATGTACTGAAAAGTCTTGCGTTCAATCACCTCCTGCCATGTCCTATTGATTGTTGAGTAGGGCGCGAGATTCGGTTTCTCCAACCATGTCAACCATGTCATATTGATTGTTAAGCCATACTCGAGTGCCGATAATAGATGCGATGCTATCTCATCCACAATTTCTGTTGGTAGACGATTCATTGTGCATGCCACGTCGTCCTTCAGGGCCTATCAGTTTCTTGCATCTCAAATGTTATTTCCTCAGCACGGACGAACATGTTGAATTCTCTGGGGCTACAACCTTTCCTTATGCAAAACCCAACTTATGTACGTAAACTCTATACACCAAAACGTAGCAACCAACGCCAGCAGAAAAGAGCAACTGCGACCTACAATCTTGTATACACCTATAACTCGGTTCAGTTCTAGAAAGAAGCTACGGAGGCTGCGATGGTATAAATCAGGCAGAAGTCACGTGATGTAGAGTCTGACTCCGCTATTGGATCGCGCTAGTGACTGGGGTTGGCGCGAACAACCCGAGTTGGAACTTCACAACTACATCAGCAGATTCACCCATAAATGAAGCCACGCTCGCCACCACTGGCCTAGGTCGCTCTACGCGCATTCCTACGATATCAGAAAGCCGAAATCCAGATTGTGCGGACGGCGAGAATACCCTGATGAGATAGCTAAACTCGACGGCGCGACAAAGGGACAGCGTCCCTGAACTTGCGCACGCCACGACGATTTCAGATCGACCGCAACGATGTCGCTGGAAGATGTGGACTGGGACAAGCAAGCGGCTGAAGATGACAAGATCCTGCAACGATTCCTTTCAAACCAGGAAAACCCAGACGACCAGGGAGCCTTGAACCTCGACAGGCCGCTTGAGGTTGGCGAGAAGGCTGATGACGCGGAGGACTTCGAAGATATCAGCGACGACGACCTACCGGACGAGGAAGAAGCTACCACTGGAAATGGCGCCGATGTCCCAGGTCTGACAGATGATGGAGGAACCAGCCATGATACCGATGATCTTTTTGGGGAACTTCGCGGTTCGTCGCCTTTCGACGGGGCGGACAGGCAAAATGGCGTCCAAATCAAGCAGCTTGACGATTCGCAAACCACACAAAGCATAGGCAGTCGCCTAACTCTGCCATCGTCGTTGCCGTCCCTGGATACATCTACAGAATTTCCGTCGATGAGCTTCGATCAAGAAGAACCGAAACCATCCGACGAGGCGAACCAAGACCTCTCCATCCCGGCTCCTGCGGAGACCGAGGAGGAGTTGGTAAAGCAGGCATGGCCTACATTCGAGAAAGGCGTCACCATTAACTGGAACGAATTGCTTCCGCCCAAGAAGGCACACTACATACCCAAACAGCCCGTCAAGCCACCAAAGCCAGTCAACCCAACAAGAGTCAGCCTGGATCTCGCGCCGGAGCAGGAAAAGAGCTTTCGCGTCGCAGGGCCATCGCATCCGAACAAATTGCAGAAGATCCAGGAGTCCGTGGCCAAAGGCATTATCCCGATCTTGGAAGAGTCGTCGGATGAAGCCACGTCCGAAGAAGGCTTCGACTGGGATACGCCGCCACCGGACGAGGAGATCGGGGGAATAAGTTGGGCTGACTTGCAAGTCATATGCGATGATTGGGAATCGAGAATCGAAGCTTTCTCCCCTGAGGTTGAAGAACGCGAAGCCCCCGAAGTCACCTGGGACGATGCCGACGATGAGTGGTTCAGAGATATGGAGCTCCACCCAGCCAAACGCCAGAAAACGTCGAAATCGAAGGAGATTGACATTCTTAAAACCCCGTCGTTTGCGGTACCTTCGTTCGATGATTTTGAGCGTGCTACGGCGCGTGTCGCTAAGCGTGTCATGCTCGACCTTAACGACCCTCACTTACTTGTCGATGTGCACCAGCCAAACCAAACGGATAGGCAGTTGCGCCTTGGTGGCAGTTTCAAACGCGGAGGAAGTGGCAACGTATCGAAGAGCTTGTCGCAACGCTTCAACATTTCCAACGACGAAGCTTATGATGCTCTCAAGGAGAACCACCAGAACAAGGTTCGTGCCTTGATTGGCAGCATTACAGTCGAACATAGTATGCCGGCTCTGAAGCTGCAATGGCCATACTACAGAGTTAAGCTTTACACTAAAGAGGCACGTTCCTACCATCGACCGTCGCTGAAGTTTGGAAAGTTCATGAACCACGTCATATATTTCTCGAAGCCTGCGCAGCGGAAGAGGAAGCACATGAAGGGATTATCTACCCAGGAAATCTTCAAAGAGTCCAAAGATCTCTCGTTGGCAGATAACTCAACTGCTATGCTCCTCGAGTACTCCGAAGAGCACCCGACGGTTCTATCAAACTTCGGAATGGGCAACAGAATCATCAACTACTACCGTCGCAAAGATGCCGATGATACGACTAGGCCAAAGAACGAAATTGGTGAGACGAGTGTCCTTATGCCCGAGGATAGGTCGCCGTTCGCGCAATTCGGTACTGTCGAACCTGGCGAGACGGTGCCAACGCTCCACAATGCTATGTTCCGTGCCCCTGTTTTCAAGCAGGAGCCGAAGAACACCGATTTCCTGGTCATCCGAAATACGACTGGAGTAAATGGAACGTCGTGGCATATTCGTAACATTGATAATATTTATGCTGTCGGACAACAACTTCCTTCGATGGAGATCCCTGGTCCGCAGTCTAGAAAGGTTACCAATGCCTCGAAGAGCCGTATGAAGATGATTGCGTTCAGAAAGATCCGCCATAGCCCTGCCAACACTGTTAGGATCGATGAGATTACCTCTCACATTACCGATTCAAGCGATATGCAGAACAGGCAGAAGCTGAAAGAGTTCATCAAGTATTACAAGGACGAGAAGGTTTGGCGAGTCAAGCCCGGAGACGTTATTCCAGATGAGGCCACAGTCCGCTCCTGGGTCAAACCCGAAGATGTTTGCACCATTGATGCTATGCAAGTTGGCTTGAGACATTTGGAGGACGCAGGCTACGGCAGAGACAACCAGGAGGACGGCTCGGAAGAGGAACAAGAGGGCGATAGTCTGGAGCAGCTCCTTGCGCCATGGAAGACTAGCAAGAATTTCTTGGACGCAGCAGCAGGAAAGGCTATGTTGCAGTTGCATGGGGAGGGCGACCCGTCTGGCTGTGGACTGGCATTCAGTTTCATCAAGACTTCCATGAAGGGAGGATATTTAGATACCATCCAGGGTCCTCAGGCAACAACTGAAGATGCCATTGCTCGTGAGCGCAAAGCAAATGGTGGTCACAAGTACAATGTCGACAAGCAAAACGAAATATATACGCGGGCCATCAAGGGCATCTGGGAGAAGCAAAAGGCCAATCTTTCCGATACCGCAGAGCACGCTGGCAGTGAGATGGAATTAGATCATCCGCTTGAGATGGAGCAACCGTATGGTGGACGCAATGCCACCCCGCACTCAGCAACCACCCCAGCGAACTTTGATGACTCTGTGAGTCAGATCAGCAGATTTAGCACGAGCAGCCACCACAGCGGCAAGGCCCATCGCATTGTCCGCACTATTCGGAACAAATGGAACCAGCTTGAAGAAGTTGAGGAAATCGTGTCGGATCCGCGAGTTTGGAGGGAATACGTCAAGCGTCGCCACGCTCTGGACGCAGACGGGCATAATGTTTACGACGTTAAGCCTACTGGTGATCCCGAGTGGGACAAGAAGGAAGCTCAACGGTATGGTTCAATTGTTCATCTCTTTCAACAGCATTTACTAACTGTATTTCTAGTGTCCGCAAAGAACTTGCGCGTCTCGAACGCAACAAGGAGCGTCGCCACGCTCGTGAAAAGCAGAAAGGCATTTTCCGTGGCCCAGAAGGCACAGCAGATGCTAATTCCCCTAGCGCTACACCCGCGTCAGCGGATGCCGCACCAAAAGGGACGTCCAGAAAGTGTGCCAATTGCGGACAAGCTGGCCACATAAAGACGAACAAGAAGCTGTGCCCGATGCTAAACGGAACGATGAAGTCGGAGGATGGCGGGATGGACCACGGCTTTGGGGCTGTGGCCGCGCCCAGCTTTGGGTCTTGAGGGCCTTACTACGGGGGACGTTATAATATTTGGATGGAAGGACGGGGTGATATTTACTTGCATTTTAGGGAGTTTGATACCGGTACGTTTCATGGGAAAGGTTAAAATTGTAATTTTTTTTTTCGGAGGCACAGAAGGCAGAAGACTGGAGTCGGGAAATTGCATGATAGGGCCATGCCGCTTGGGATGTTTGATATCGGATGGCACTGGGAAGCCGCTGGATGGGATACATTCGGGTGCATGGAAGCATGCGGGTGAGACTGTAGGGAGACATTCACCGATAGGAGCGTCAATGCATAATAATATTGTACAATAAGGGCTTGTAACGGAGAGTGATTGTGCGGAGTGACCGCTAACTCGGGGGCCAACGTTATTGTGATTTTTTTCAGTTTAGCACACTCAGCATCTCTAATGAGCCAACTACGACGATGTTATATCTAAATTTCCGCTGCCACCTAAGCTCTTATAACCGCGCAGCATAAACCGGTCACCGGTTATATATAAGGTGTAGGCACCTAGCCAGGGAGAAGAGCTCACTAATTTTGTACAGTACAGGCCATAAATATCTGGAATGGACGTAAATACTATCCCGTAGTAGGTGACGTCCATCCCATCGTATTTATAGACTGTACTGTACAGTACATAAGATTGAGCGTACATAATATTAAGCAATGTAAGTTTGTGTTATGGAACCTGAGCAATGCGCGCTTCCATCTTCTATGTTACAACGTAGAAGGTGGAAGGTAAATATTACATGCCTGATTCCTTCTAAAAAGAGGGATGTTTATACTAATCCAAATAATCTTAAATTTAAACTAGTCTTATAAGCGACTATAGACAAGGTAGAGACTGGAACACTTTTTGAGGAACACACAACTTTATCTGCCGAAACACATACGCAAGTAAGATATCAGAAATAGGGAATCAAGTAGCGTAATGATCATGTGGGCACACATGAAATCTCTCTCGTAAACACGTGCGCAATACAGAACTGAAAAATGGGGAGCCGGTGGGCTTTAATCGCCCTGAGGAACAATACCCTCGCCTTTCTATGTTGTTCTTACAACAATAGGTGATTTAGCGCCTCCCTCTCGTTCTCGGTGGTACCAACTTATATGAAACACAATCCTAATGAATCCCATGCGTTAGTATTATACGTTGCAACGTCTTAAAAGGCACTGCACTTCCTTGATGTTAAAGTACATACCTTTTTAGTTGTGGTAGATGAGATTTGTATTTCAACGTTATTGCGGGGAGCGGCATATCCAGCTCGTGCATCATCATCGGGGATATTGTAGAGAGCGGCAGGTCCAGCTTGTGCATTGTTATTGTTGAAATTGCGGGGAGCGGCATATCCGGCTTGTGCATCATTATCGTAGAATATGGGGGGAGCGGCATATCTAGCTTGCGGATTATTGCCATAGAAATTGTTCGGGGCGATAGGTTCGTGTCTATTGTAAGGGTATGCTGTTCGTTGTAGAGCGGTACCTGAGTTATGATCTGTTAGTTATGTTGAGTGTATTATAGTATAAGACAACTATTTAGTGAGGAATAGGCAAGGTGTTCTCACGTGCTAAGCTCCATAGCCCAAGTAGACTGAAGTATGGGGAGAAATATAATATCGCAAATAATATAGTGATCAAGAGAGGAGAGCTGTCTTTCATAAAGATTAAGAGTAGATAAGTAATGTTTGTTGGTAACAGGTCCTGCTGGAGTGGTGTCCCAATTAAGTTGGAAGTTGACGACATTCTTGGGCCAAAGTGTAGACGACAACGAACGGCTGTTACTGGTATTGAACTGTATGTTGAAAAAAAGTTTCTCAGTAGGGAAATGCAGGACTGATGATTTTTCTCTGAAGGACAAGAATCTCAACTCTCGACAGAAAGTGGCTCGGTATTTATACGATTCTGAGAAACGCGCGCTCGCTAACGGACCCTGCGACTTTACACAGAATTGAGCCAACGCATGATTAAATATTTGAAAGTAGCTCCCATAGCCCCAGGCAGTCATTGTTAGGATACATCTCTCCAGCCTTGTGCTAAATCAGCCAGCTCGCACATTCTGATATAGGTCTTAAAACGACATCTAGGTCAAATTTAACAAGCTCAATTGGAGAGAGGTGCAATTATTCGAAGAGAGAGGCTTAAAGAGCCGAAATTTCGATAGTTTATCTATGTTCTTACTCTTCAGTAGCAACGACATTGTTAGATTCAGAAGATGGTGTTGTCGCCATGATAATTTTGACACTTCGGTGACAAGGTGCGTCTCTTCCCCTGCTTTATCTCGTGTTGGAAGTCGAAAGGACCGTGCAGTGTTGGTTTCTATCGACCAATCACTTGCCACGATTTAGGGGGGCTGAGCAAAAGGTATATGCTCGCAATTAATGCCGCAAGTTGTAGGATTCCTAACCCTGTATCTCCTAAGGCGTTATTTTTAGGGAGCCTTGTCTACGTCTGTATTCCAAAATATACTTTCTCCTTCTAAACCATTACGCTGGCCTTCATCCCACTATATTCTGTGTTCTGTCGTGAATGTTAGGACGATTTTGCAACATATCGCACGGGACAACATCAAGACTATGGGCAAGAAGGCAAACAAGAAGCCTACGGTGTTGCTGAGCAAAGTCCCTTCTCTGCGCGACATCTGTGATGCACTTGGCTTTCGTAACTCTAAAGAACAAAATGCTTTCACCGACTTCACACACAAATGGCGCAAGACTTACAGGACGAGCGACAATCGTTCCGGCACCGATCTTATCCAGTGGAAGCTTCCAAAGACTCAAGATGATCTGACCAGAATGGCCAACACCTTTCTCCATGGCGTCGGAACGGGAGAGAAATTTTGGCCTCAACTCGAGACGCCAGGCGACAGGCTGTGCTTCCCAGACGACGAGGAGAAGTAAGAACCCCCCTCTTTAGATGCGTGGGAGTAACTAATGATCGACAGAATAACTGAGTTATTAAAGCAGCTGTTCTGGAAACAGAATAAATATGCCTTTAACAATGCAAAATACCCCAAGAATAATGAGTCGCGAGATCCATTTCGCTATAGTGTTGATCGTCAATCATCACGGGACACATCAGAGATACCAGCTCGTAGCACGTAAGTTCCTCACATCGACACAAGGAAAGGTACTAAATTTTCAGCAGCTCTATACGTGGCTCCGCAAATCGTCCTGCTACCGATTTGATGATAGTAGCTAAAGTTGAGGATCGGGATAGGAGGGAAGAGGAAGAGAGAACGACGAGTGAATCCGCGCCTGAGAAGCCTCAAAGCAGGTCAAAGTATGCCGCTACATGTGAGACTGAGGTCGAGGAAGATATCTATACCATTCAAGACGACGACCCGCCTGCCACGCCACGCGCCTCTCGACGAAAAAACCACCACTATGATGAGCCTTACGTGGCTCAAAAGTTCTCGGCCAGCAAACAGTCATCAGATACAACGCCACGCAATATCTCCTCGAAGCGCCCCTCTCAGTCAACTCTAAGCTCATCACCAAAAGATTCAATGCGGGGTTATAATCGTGCCCTCAAACGCCCAAAGGTTTCTGACGGCAGGTCGTTAGAAAACACAAACGGCAGGTCACCAGAAAGCATAAACACCGATTTTGGCTCTCCCCGTCGGGTCTCCGATCGCAAACCTGTACCTCGCGTCATCTCAGAAACCATCCCTAGTGCCGATATTAATGAGTATATTACCGACGACCAACCGGTAGTGATAGAAAGCACCGTCCCAACCTCCCAGAGCAGCAATATTAGCAGCAAATCCCGAATACAGGTTGTCCCCGAAAATCAGCTTCCGGCTAGTCCGCCAACTATATCGAATACCACGGAGGTAGAGAGAGATCAAGCTCAGTCTAAAAAAAATGGTCCGATTTCTCTACAACAGCCCCCTACCACATCTAAATCTTTATATACGCCTCCTGTCGCCTCGGAGTACATTCCACTATCGCCTTCTCTATCACTTCGCCCACCGTCACCCGCTGCAATAAAAGAGCCGAATCCACCTAAACCCCAACTTCAACCCTCGCCTTCGCCGACAGAACAGCTGCCTCTAACACAACGCTCATCTATACCAAAAAAGCCCCAACTTACCACAACCGTCCCGACGGCCCCTACCTCCAAAGCCCCTCTGCCAATCCCGTTCTACATCCTCCAGCACACCGACGGCATCACGCGCCAGACCTTCTGGGAAGCAGGGCGCTTCGGTACCAAGTCCCTTGACGAGTTCCTCGTCGACCTGGCGGAGAAGTTGCTGTGCCGGCCGGGGGACATCACAATGGTGAAGCTGGTGCTGAGGCTGGGGCCGCTCGAAATCAACCACGATATTGAGGCTGGGCGGGAGGATGTATGGGAGATGATGAAGGGGACGTTTAAGGAAGAGATACGTAGGGCAAAGGGGAGGGGGATAGGGATGGGAGCGGTGAATGTGCTAGTCCAGCCGGTGATGATGGAGAGGGGTGGGTCGCAATGGGGCGGCGATGGGGAGGAGGATGAGTTTGAGCTGTAAATGGGATATATGACTATAATAGGTATAAATAGAGAGGATAATAAGTTTGCAATAGGGTATATAGCTATCATATATGCAGTGTCTTGGTGATCCTGTCGCTTTTGTAAATGCAACTTCTCGTTTGATTGTGAGGTGTAGTGTGAGGTCGAGACATATCGCTTGCAGTAAAATTCGTCGGAAGCGACAACTCAAAAGTGCAGACGTTGAACCTTCCTATACAATCTCTACAAAATCACCTGGGACAGTCGAAATACCGATCACACTGGTCCTGCGTATGCATATATATCACTAGGTGACCCCGCTTTCATCAATATATTGTATTATATTTACATTTTACGCCTAAATTTTATCCTGGATAAGTTTCAGTAGGTTTAATTCCAAAGCCCATCTCCTCTGCGTGCGTACAGTACTGCTCTTTCGTGCGGAGGTGCGAAAATGGGAAGGAGCGAAGGAGCAGTATGCAGGGAAACGGCAATACAGTACGCGTATATTCCACCGTAAAGGGCGATGCGCAGCAAGATAATTTCTAGAAAAGCACTAGCGCGAAACTGACAGAGTTTCACTTATAGAGAGAGGCGCGAGAGGTCAAGGCGTACTCGAGTACTAGCGAATGGCAAGAAACCACGCCTAATTAGGAAATTATAGTAACAACAAATTTGTGACCAGCTATTAAATTACATACATTACATACATTACAGACTGAACCATTTCAAGTCTAAAGACGCGACGTACTAGCTAGCTTTTTCAGCTCGTAAATAAAAATACATAAATAAGAACAGCTCGAACAGCTTGTACTTGACTCTAACAATTACTTAGCATTTGAGTATCTAGTTTGTAATCATTTTGATATCCAGCTCGCTCTCTCGCAACCTCGAGTATCGTAATAACACGTAATAACAACAGAACAAGGGACAAATGACACAATTCTATCCATACCGTATATCTACAAGCTTTCCTCCACACCATCCCACCTCTGTCCCATCATCTTATTCTCGTCACTATTACCACCATCACCACTATCAAAACCACCTATTTCGTAGAATGGATAAATTATGTACTTTTGCATACAAATTACTATAGCTAGGTACTTACAGGGCAGATAAGCACCCTCGCATATAACTCATCATAGTCGAGAATATCCCACATAAAACAATAAGACTTAAGGTAACTAGACATCCTGTCTGCTCTGCTCTCTTTTCCTATGGGAAATTTTCCTCTTCTCATGCACTTCTTGCCGTCACTCACCCACCATCACATTCACATGATAAGCTTCTCGTCCTCTCTTACCCGCGCCACCAAGAACCCGGACACACACTCCAGACACAGTCAGTATCTTTAGTCTGCCCCCTGTCTCTCTTGTTCGCAACACTGCATTTGTATTGCCAACCGTGTGGTTTCTGACGGCCGATCTCAAATGTATCCAAGGTCTTTTATAGACGTTTTCCCACAACCCCTCTTCAATCCCATGCGAAGACAGTTGCAAGTGTATCGCACCTGCCATATCCCCATCAATCTCCAATCTTTATCCCCCCACATCCCACCCACCTTCACTTCACTTTCTAACTTCCAACACACCTCCATCCAACGACGCAACACTTCCAGCACAAACCCCTACCCCAAACCAACATCCTGCCGAAACCGCCCCCATTCCTGCGCCTCCTTCAGACCCTAAAAAGGTAACCAGTACAATACCACGATTCCCATCTTCCCGTCTCCGACCACAGAACCCCCCGTCTCCCTATAAAAAGCATTCATCATGCCAAGGACTTTCCGGTAAAGTAACGAAGGGGGAATTGGGAAAGGTTTGCTTTCGCGCACATAGTCTGGCAAAAAAAAAAAAAAAAAAAAAAAAAAAAAAAAAAAAAAACAAAAAACAAGGCCCAAAGCGCCCATGCTGCCGTCACTGTTTCTCCCTTCTCACCACCCCATCCTTCTTATCGCGAATACCTCTTATTGTCGCGCATTTCCGTGGTTGTCAGTGGGAGCCTAACTGCCATCATGGACCGTGCGCACCGTGGACAACAGGTGTCTCCAACTTCGGTTGGTCGATGTAAGAAGCTCCAGGGCCCCATCACCTGGGGTGCCAGCCCCGAATATATGCCATTGTCGCGCTGAAGATGTTTACAGCTCTCAGCAGGTATTTATACTCTGAAGCAACTAAAAGACACGGGCTGGAGTGGCTCTTCTCTTATCTACTTGCGACCAATTTACCCTCCTCCACCTCCCTCAAGTCACGCGAACCCAACAACCTCGCACAACAGACAAATCAAGTTACAACACCTTCAATTACTCCTCCTATCCTACGTACGTATCTACCTCCGCAGTCCCCTCCATCCCTCACCATTCCTTTCCACATACATCCCTCTTTCCCACTCCCCCTTTCTTCCTCTCCCTTCTCCATCACCGGATAAAATCATCCATTACAACAAACCACCCACCCCCTCAAAACAAATCAACAAACGAAAACGAAAACGAAGAAAAAACAAGACAATCCCCTGCGCGTTCACACGAGACTCTGGTATTAACAACAACAAAAGACCGCGCAAAGAGATAGAGTGAGAGAGAGTTAACAAAAAGATTCGCTTGTGATAAGGAGGCCAAACTAGGTATCAATCATGAAACGAAGGCGAGACGAGAGTGGCGTATATAAGGGTAAGTTTTTGTAGGTATCGAGGAGTTGACAAAAAGGAGATCGGTGTATGTGTGTTCATTTTTTGTGAGAAAGTGTTCGGCTGGTCGTAGATAAAAGCGCGTAGTGGTATAGTCGGTTAAAAAAATCCGATGAGAAAGGAGGGAGTATGTGAACCCAAATCCCCCAGCTTATATACTAAAATAGGCGAAAGGTGGTTCCGTTATATAGTCACCCCTCTCCCGTGAGAGAGCAAGAGAGAAGACGTCTACTGGCGAGCGGGGCTACCAGCAGCAGCAGGTGCGCCGGTATCCATGTTACCAGTCAACTCCGCGACTCTAGCCTTGATCCTGGCGACACGGCTTTCAATAGCTGCAAACATATTAGCACAATTCCCCCACCATCCACAGAATCAGAAAAACTTACTCTCCTCCCCACTAGTCTCCCCCCCATCCCCATCAGTCCCCGCACTCTTCTGATCCTCACTCTGCCTCGCCGCCGCTCTCTCCGCAGCATTCTTCCTAATCTGCGCCCACCTATCTCCCACAGGACTAACCGCCTTCTCACCCCCCTCCCCAGTCGTCGCCGCCGGCGTCTTCGGCGCCTTCGTCAAAACAGCCTGCTGCTGGCTCTTCTCCAGCTTCTCAATCGCCGCCAACACCGCCGGACTCTTCCCACCGGGCGTCGTAGACCTAGTACGCTTCGCCTCAAAGCTCCCTCTCGGCGACGCCTCCGGCGACGCCTCAGGCACAAACGCAGGTTGGTCCTCAAGCGGTCCCTGATCGAAGCTCGAAAACGCCTGACGCGCTTCATGCGCATCAGCCGTATCAACCCTCGACAGACTCTCCTGTACAGACGGGTTATACGAGCGCTCAAACGCCTGCTGCGCCGCGCCGATCTCCGGGGACTGAGTAGGCGTCCTGTCATCGCTCTCGGCGATGCTGGCAGGTGCTTGGCTGGTCGTTATGGATGCGGTGGGCTTTGATACGTCTTGCTGGCTCTTCTTCCTGAAGCCAGAGAAGCGGCGGCCGAGCGTGGCGCCGCCGGATTGAAGTTGGCCCTGCTGCTTTTCCTTCTCTGCTTGCGCGGGGGCGGCAGAGGGGGGCTTGGATTGGATGGAGTCGCGGTTCTTGTTGCGGCCGAACATCTTCTTGAAGCCGCCACCGCCTCCAGTCTTCTTCTTGAGCTTGTTGTGGTGGTCTGGCGACTCAGGGGCGCTGTCTTTCTTGGCCGCGCCGCCGGAGTTGTTGTTATCCGCGTCCGTCGTCTCGAGGAACTGCGCGAGGCTCTGCTGCTGCGTCTTCTTGGGGGGAGTGATCAGGTGCGCGCTCTGCGACTCGGGTTGCTTGCGCTTGATAGGCGTGGTGGCGCGTGGGCGCTCAGCGGGGTGAGCGTCAGTTGGGAGACCGACTTCAGCTGCCTTCTCGGCGGCGAGGGCGCTGATTCCGGCGGCTTCCTTCGGGGGAGTAGGTGGGAGCGGGGCGGGCGCGATGGGAAGCGCGTCTGCTGGTGTGGAGTCAGTGGGTGGGATGGCTGGGAGGTCGCGCTCAGCGGACGCGTTGCCGTTGGTGTGGCTGTTGCCGTTGGTCTGGGCGCCCTTGCCAGTGGAGTCGTTGGTGAGGTATGCTTCCCTGACGGCGTCTTTGTCGTATTTGCGCGCCCATTTCATGGCGGGGCTGAGCTCGGTCATGATTACGGGTTGCATGGTGAGGACGCTGTTGGTCTTCATGTGGCCGCCCGAATCGGACTCTCCGCGGCCGCGGCGGGCCTGGGTCTCCTGCTCTGCTGCCTGTTGGCGCTGCTTCTGCTGAAGTTGAACTGCAGTGGCCTGGATGCGTGCGTACTGGTTTGGGCCGATGTTGGTTCTGCTGCCAGTGGTTTGCGCGGTGCCGTACGAGGGGTGTAAGGTAGTCTTATCCTCGGTCTTCGCAGTGCTCGACTTCGACCTTGAGACACCCTTGCTCCTCTTCGTCCAGCCAAATCGGCTCTTCTTCTCCGCCATGTAAGCGCCTGCCTCAGGGGCCGGAGCAGCTCCCTTCACCTGCTCTTCAATGACCAGCCATTTCCCGTGGGGAATAACAGTCTCAACAAGAGCGCAGCGTCCGAATGCAGCCTTGCGCTCAGCAGTCTCCTCGCCAGCCAAACTGCTGATCCAGACCCACCAGAAGGAGTCATCGAGATCAAATTTGGTGATGCTTGCAAGCTCTCCGGGCTCCAGGTCGCGGTCGGATTCCAGTCGTGGTCTGTGGGATTGCGAGCTGCGTCCGCGTGAAGTCTCAATTGGTGGAAGGATCTTGTCGGGTGGGAGGAGGAGTGGTGTGGGGTTGTTTGTCTTCTCGTCAACGAATCCGGACGAGAGGAAATCTGCCCAAGAGGGGGTCGTTGGTCGGCCCATATCCATGGTCTTGGAGTGAGGCGCTGACCGAAGGCTCTGGGCGTTTTCTCTCCTCTTCGCGCCAAAAGTCTGTTCCTCTTGGTCCTCTTCTGTCTCATCGAAAGCACCGGAAAATCCAATGTCCTCGAACCTCGACCAAGAAGCATCCTTAAGTCCAGTGGAGTTCTTCGAGTTCGAGACTTGCGTTTGGTTGGAGGAGGAAATCGAGCGCAGAACTCTTCTGCATTCATCGGATAGTGCCTTGACGGGGTCATCGTAGTTTGAGAAATCTTGGAGAGCGTGGTCCTCATCTCTGTAGACAAAGTTATTTGCGCGGCGGAGAAGCGCGAATGGGGTTGGCGACACCGATTCGACAATCATGGCGACCTTTGGTGTGCTGTACAGCATGAGAGTTGGTGTCATTGGCGGGTATTCTGTCTCCTGGACCAGCTTCTGCAGCGAAATGGGCAGAGTGGAGATTCCATTGACGCCTTTAACTGACTCTGGGGACATCGATCTGAGGTATGCGAAGAACAAATGGCTCGTTGCATCGGCCGCGCTGTAAGATGTTAGAAGGTAATCGTAGATCGGAAGTTCGTTAGTACGTACGCAGCCCACCCCTTATAACCTCCATCAAAGCCCTTTCCGTTATTCCCATGATCAAACGCCCACCATCCTGCTAACCTTGACAGTTTTCGACCTCCCAGACCGTTTGTCTTTCCATGCGCCGCAACAGCCGCTAGCAGATCGAAGAAATCGAATATAATCTTTGAGCGCGCATCTGAATCTGCGCCAACAGGAATAAACGCGGTGAAGGAATCTCTAGCCATCTCGGAATCTGTCGCGGGGTCAGTATAGGGGACCAGGTATAATTTTTAGGGTCTTGTCTTACCTAGCTCTCCAATTCTGAACATCTCGTACGAATCCCACGTTACAACACCTCCCGCCAATCTGCTCCAGCACCATTTCACCACGCTGCACAGCACCTGTGTAATCTGTCAGTTCCGTATCTTAAATAGTCGTGCAGGGAGAGTATAATCGTACCATTGGCTCCGTCAGGCGCAGTTCTTGCAGCAGACCTTCGCCGTGAAGCGCATGCTTCCCATCAAAGTAATTCCTTATGAAGGTTCGCGCCGCGCTCGGGTCTGACGTGGGTCGGAAGGGGAGTAGGAAAAATGGGACGTCGAGAGCTGTTGTAGGTTCTAGATTAGCATTCTGATTCTCCATATACACCTTGGCGCATCGCCGTGTCCGCCCAGGATTGTATTGTGTTTTATGGAGGCATACCTCTTGACTTGAGTTCGATCGTACACCCCTTCAACAGCTCCTGCACCTCCTCCGCCTCAACACTGGTGCGCGTCCAGGCATCCGACCATTTGGGCTTCGCAGGCAGGGCCTGCGCTGCCGCCTGCTGTCCCTTCTTCGACTTGGTCAGCGTCGTGGGGCCATCCTTGCCCTTCAGCCTCGAGAAGAAACTGGGCATCTCTGCGATCGATCGGATCGGATCGTGTGTATCTTGTTTGTGTGATTATATGTGACTGTTTGGTATTGGACAAGGACCTAGAGTCGCATAGTCGATCAATCGGGGTCTTTTCGAGAAGCAGCAGCAGCCGCCTTGACGGGTTGAGTTGCGGGTGGCTTCTGTTTCGGTATGGGTGGAGACGGGATGGGGGTGAATTTGAGAAACCACTTATAAGCGGAGATATATCCCGCGTGGATTGAGAAGGCTTGGTTGTTTTTTTTTATCTTTGATAAATGAGGTGTGAGAGTAGGTAGAGGTAGTATGTATCGGAAAGGGAAATGGGAAGAGGAGGGACAAGAGGTTAATGCGAGGTTGCGATTGACAAAGATTATCTGGGGCTTGTCCCAGATTCAGGGGTGTGTTCTATCAGTTAGCGATGTGAAAGGCTGAGGGGGACCTTGTTCGGGTCCCCAACTTTGAAATTACGTTTCGCTTGAAGTGGTAGGCGGTGAGACTCTGAGAGGTTGACAACCCCTGGTGATAGAGGGTTCAGAGGGTTTAAGGTGATTCAAAGGGTTTAGCGGGGAATTTAGGGCGGTTGCAAGTGGCGGCAATACTCTTAATCTCTTAAATATCAACAATAAAAAGCTACGCTAGTACACTGTACATGGGTTGACTATTCTTGGGCATACAAATTGTGCTGTGGAAAGTTAGAGGAGAGGTGTACTGGGTACTTGTCAGAGTTGTCCTAGTTGTCATAAACGTGCCACAACTTGCCATGCCACGCTCTGCATTCTAAATTGAGATGTAGATGGGATGTTAAATAGAATATATTACTACAGTAGGGATACAATGGGATATAATGGGAAATAATGGGATGTATAATGGATCCTAACAGGGGGCGGATGCTGCATATTTACTGCCAAGTACCACCGGACGACCCAATGAGGTAATGCCATTCTCTGGGACGGCAGCATAAGGGGTAACAAATATAGGGCCAACAGATATACCGTACAGTACAGTACAGTACAGTACAATACTCTACCATGAACCCAACTACGCAAATCAAATGGGATGAACTGTACTCCAGCACCCTACTATACCATACTTACAGCATGCCACCAGCCCATCAAATGCCTTCCACGCCATAAATCCCATCTCCCATCCAGAGAACGTGCACACCCATCGCCCCGCCAGCGCGCAAGAAAAAAAAATAGGATTCTTGACGTGTTCGGCAATGCAATGCACGCCCATATGCGGCCAAGGAACAGCTAGCCAACGTGTGCTAAGAGGTCTATCGACGCGCTGGTACGCACGACGTATTCGTGTGACGCTGTGTATGGTTGGGCGGTGGTGCCCTGCCCTGTCAACTGTCCCGCTTCCGCGCGAACGAGGCAAAAGTCACTAATTCACCCACTGTCAGTGCCCAGCTGCGGGAGGATGGTGCGGTTGGTACGACAAGTGCGTGGTGAGAGGATAAGACGAGACAGCGGAGTTTTGGGATGATGGTGATGGGGGAGTAGGGGTAGGTGTAGTCGGTGAGTCGGTGAAGGGACAAAGGCGCAAAAGTTATTGATCTCCTGCAGTTCATGCCGGTCATGTCTGGAACCTGCACCCGCGTCCGCGTCCGCTTGTCTGAGTTGGAGCTCTGAGTTGGAGAATTGAGACATGCCCGCAAGAAAGTGACAAGCGAGTGGTTATTGGGCCCATCACCCCACGCCGTCGCGAACCCTTTCAATCCGTCATATTCGCGTATTGGGAACCAGTATAGGGGTACCCAGCGAAACCCAGCAATCCCCAGCCGCCAACGGCCAGGTTTGACTCGTGCCGTCAGCGTCACAGTCGCGGCGTCCCGCTGCCGAAGACCTCGGGGAATATTCTGCTGCTGTGTCTGAGCTGTTTCTCTTCTTCCCTGCTGTCCCACTCTCCACGTCAGAGTCATTTGATCATCACAGTAGTACTGGTAGCAGTATTGGAAGTACTCGTAGTACTGTTAGTACGCGTTCGTCCAGTCCATGGTGATCGCTCGCACGTGTATTATAGCTTGTGCAGGACAGGACTATCCTGCGCCTAAGTCATCCCATCTGAATCTGATCTGTGGGTTCAGGAGAGACAACAGCACTGAATGTCCGTAGCCTCAGGGTACTCCACTGTATGGTTATACTTAGTAGTAACGAAGTAACGCCCTGTAAACAAGGCATCTTCACCTTGACTCTAACTCCTATCTCCTTAGCGGTCATTGCTCGGCTTCCGGCACAGCAATTTATCTCCATTCGTGAATCGCCCGCTTAGCGTCGCTGAATGAAGGCTCCCCACGCTCGCTGAAGCTTGTCTTTGCCAGTCTCGTTCTTGAGACCAAAACGGCACTTCAAAGGAAAGAGGCCGTAAATGCGAAATCGGAGGCTCGAAACGCAAGTCAACTGTTGTTTTGTCAGCGATGTTTATTCTGTACCGTTCAATTGACACTCGTTGCCTGTATTTGGTTTGAATAATGTCATAGTTTATTACCAATGCGTTTTGATGAGTCTTAAACTGGGCCTGGATCGCCACAGAACCGGCATATTCACGGTCCCGAATATCCATATAGAACACCGAAATCTCGGATATAACTAGACAGAAATCATCAAGTCTCAAATACGCGTCCTATAATATCGCCACATTCAGTATTTATTAGTTTATGAAAGAGCAATCGTAAAGTTACGAACAGTTATACCCCAAAGCGCTTAACCTCGCCTTCAGCCTTCCCCTCAGCCTCGCCCAAAAATTCTTCGGAGCTGGTCCGCCGCGGCTATCCCCGCCGCTATCGCTATCCGCGCATCAACGACGAAATTGCGTACCTTGCCCCAAAAATCCCCAACAATCCTTACATCACCACCACATCTCTCCACCACCAAGCCCCTGCGTCCGCCTTAGAATGCGCAGGATCACGCAGTCCTAAATTCACCCCTTCAGGCAGTTTCACGGAAAGCTGTTTGAATTCAATCAAGGGGACTGCAACCCGGCATGTCTGGACACGATGGGAGACGCAGAAATGAGGACGCGAAGTTTGCCACCCGCGCACACGACGACAGGCACGTCGCCCGCATGGACGAGGAGCCATATGTAGGCCCGCCTGTGACGCCAGCGCCGAATCGCGATCAGAATGGGGATATCGAGATCACGACCGGGCAGAAAATGCTGTCCGCGGTATCGGGTAGCTTGTTCACATCATTAATAGGTATGTCTCGCCCATCCCACCAACCCACCAGCTCTAGCTAACAATTGCACCCAGTAACCCCTCTCGATGTCGTCCGAGTCCGCCTCCAATCTCAACCAAACCCCTCCATCCACTCCGCAGTCACAAACCTCACCCGCACCGCCACCGTCGAAGGCTTCGGCGCCCTCCCCCCCAACCTCGGCGTCACAGCCTGCTGCCGCGAAGTCTTCTTCGCCGGCAACGCCGTGGAATACTGCTACGCCGGCCCCAACATCGGCACTATCCGCCCTACCCCGACCAACTCCCTCGGCGCCCTCGACTGCACCATGGAAGAGACCCAACGCCGCACCTTCAACTCCACCCTCGACGCCTTCCGCAAAATCTCCCGCAACGAAGGCATCTCCACCCTCTGGCGCGGCCTCTCCCCCACCCTCGTCATGACAGTCCCCGCAAACATCATCTACTTCACCGGCTACGACTGGTTGCGCTTCGCCCCTTCAAGCCCGGTGAACCGCCTCTTCCACGACTCCTACGCGCCCCTCATCGCTGGTGCAAGCGCTCGCATGGTAGCCGCCTTCGTTGTCTCCCCTATCGAAATGTTCAAGACGCGCATGCAAGCCACCCCCAGCCGCACTGCCGTAGCAGGCGAAAAGGGGCATTTCGCAAAGACGCTCAATTCGCTGCGCGAGATGACAAAGACGTCGGGTTATACATCGCTCTGGAGAGGTCTGACGCTCACGCTGTGGCGCGATGTGCCGTTCTCGGGTATCTACTGGTGGGGCTACGAAACCGTCCGCGGCCAGCTTACTGACGCCCGTGAGCGCGCACGAGGTCGGGAATTCGACCGCGATGGACCTCGTAGTCGTCAGAGAAGCAGGAGTCAGAGCAGGGAAAACCACACCAGCACCTTCACGGACAGTTTCACAGCCGGTGCCGTATCTGGCGCCGTGGCGTCTATCCTCACCATGCCCTTCGACGTGGGAAAGACGCGGCAGCAGATTTTCAAAGACCGCGTTGGCGCGACCGGCGGTGCGTTGGCGCCGGAACAGTTGAGCATGCCGAGGTTTTTGATGCATATTTTCCGCGAGGAGGGCGTGCCGGGCTTGTGGAGGGGGTGGGCGGCACGGACGATGAAGGTCGCGCCGGCGTGTGCGATTATGATTAGTTGCTATGAGGTGGGGAAGAGGATGTCGAGGGTGTTTAATGAGAAGGCGGAGGAGAAGAGGATTAGTGGGCTTTGAGGTAATTTAGACATGGGGTGAGAAAATGGCGTTTATAGAAAGGGGGCTTGGGAAGGGCTGAGTTGGAGTACTTGCGTTCTCCACCAGCGAATTTGGGGCACCCTTGGTGCTTTCTTGATGCATAGCAAATTGGCGTTCTTTGGATTTATGTATCTGTACTATCTGTAGAATACCATATCGTTCGCACCTCAATTCAATAGTAATAGAGCAAAATAAAGTAAAGTCGACATAAACGACGTTTGTGTCAAAATTTAGCCAATCGCAAGATTATTAAAACCTCTCCTCTGCATAACAATCTTGAGGAAATCCTCGACAAATGACCCCCCTTCTCTCAAAAGCGCCATAAAGTTGCTGTCGCTAGACAGGGTCGCCGAATTCCACGCCATATACTGCGCCACCAATTCCCTCAGGCGCTCATCCCCCAGTAATTCCAACTGAGGACTATACACGTACCGTACGAGATCGACCAGGTCGCTCACAGTCTGGTCGTTAATCCTGAACGCAATTAGAGTCTGGCGAAGCTTGTACAGTGACAGGGCCATTAGGGAATCGATCCCGTATGAATTTGCTAGAATCCAGAGCCCCGCATGCGAGCGGAAAACGTTGGAGTAGTTTCCTTTTGGGTCAAATTGCTTAGAAGGCTCGCAGTCATCCTTGTGCTTGTCGCGCGGGTCGTCGAGCTCGAATAAGACGGGGATACGACTAATTGGTTCTGGAACTGGTTCTGGAACTGGTTCCGGCTGTAGTTCCTCTTGGACAATCCTAGAAGCAAACCGCTCCATCCTCTTGGCTTTTTTCTTGGATATATATTGGTCGGGAGAAGGAACTCTAGGGGCAGGTTTGGCTGCAGGCCACCATCCCGGGTGTTCAACATACTCTGAATATTCAACTTCCGGCATTGGAGGCTCCTCTTCTGCAGGTGTATCCGCAGGGGCCGGCGCACTGTCTTCTTCAACAGCAAGACCGCGATCCAAAATATCCGGCGAGGCCTCATTTTCCACAGCTTCTTGCCTATCCACAGCCCCACGACGGCGCAGTGGTTTGGGAACCGTATAATCACCCGTATACGCAAACTGAGCGAGCCGCTCAAACGATGATTTGCACACGTTGCGCCATGTTACAGATTCTGCTGTGGATTCTCCGTTCAGCATGTCGCGGAATGGCTCGGAAAGCTGTGCCATGGCTTCCTTGTGGACGAGGAAGTCCGTGGCTTCGCCATCGACACCTTCACCGACGACGAATTTGATAACCCCGGAGTTAAGGATTCTATATGTGTTATTGAGTTTTTCGTGGCAAAAAAGTCGGCCTCCACGGAAACAAGGCTGGCGATGAGACTTACTCTTGGAATGAGGCCGGCATTCTGAATCACTGTCGCTGTTCTCACTACTCGGTCTCGTAAATATGTATATCCACTTTCAGCAAGTTGGCATCCACTTTGATCCACTGATTTTTTCGAGATATATCATCTAGAGATGGATGCGAGATGGGATGGAAGGGAAGCTGGTGAAATGCGTTGGCTTTGCAGATGCAAGGCTCCCATTCCGATGGTTTGGCAGATATTGGGGGCCCAACATCCAACGGCACTGAAGGTATAGCCTCAAGACCGGCCATACTTCCATTGGCTTAGGAAATTTTGATGCAATAGAAGGTGAACTAATCACAACCATAGCAATGCATATCTGCAGCACCTTGGCTGCATGATAGCTTCGATGTTGTGATAGAAACCTAATGAACGGAAATAGACTATTCAAAGGCCAGTTGAGCGCCGGTCTTGTCGAATATATTACTCCAGAAATTTGAATGCCATCCTATTATAAGGAATAAAATAATAGTCAAATTTATTGAAGCTGAAAATAGATACAGTACTTAGCTTTTCCAGTAACTAGTCGCTGCCCCGGATTATGAGCCTGCAAAGGTGCTATCCTGATGAGATCACCCGGTACTCTGGAAATAGCAACCCGGCAGGAGAGAGTAATTGGGTACACACGAGGCTATAGATTTTCATAATAAATCAGCCTCGTCTGATACTTGTAGGTTATATGGGTTCTGTCAGGGTCTCATAGGGGAAGTGCTGCCTAATTGAACGCGTGATGACGCGCAGGAACACCAAAAAGATCGCGTCTCCCAATCTCCGCACGCGAATGTGGCGCCCAGGGCTGACCGCAGGAATATGCACATAACCATGACCACACCGCCCATTTGATTTCTACAAACAATTTTCAAAGTGTCTTTCTTCTTAGTATTTCAGCGGTCAATTACCATGTCTCTCAAACGAAAAGCCGCAGATGCTGCTCTGGCAGATGCCAAAAAGGTCAAGGCTAACGGCAGCATCACGTCGTTCTTTGGACCGCCCAAGGTAGTCGCTAAGACGATCACGACGACTACAAAAGTTGTCGCCAAAGCTGCGGATGGTGAGACTACAGAGACAGTGGTAGAGACCTCTCTTGAAGAAGAAGTCAAGTCCTCGAGGCCCAAGTTTGACAAGAAGAAATGGGCTGAGAAGCTCACCGCAGAGCAGAAGGAGCTCTTGGGACTGGAGATTGAGACGTTGGATGAGAGCTGGTTTGCAGTGCTCAAGGATGAGCTATTGACCAAGGAATTTCTTGGACTCAAGAAGTTCTTGGTGCAGGAGCATCTGGCCAAGAAGCAGATCTTCCCACCTGCAGAGGAGGTGTATTCTTGGTACGCACTCTATGCACTTATCTTCTGAACCCCCTACCAACTCCAAACCCATCATGCAAATAAACTAGCTAACACTCCTCCCCCAGGTCCCGCCACACCCCCTTCCACACCGTCAAAGCCGTAATCATCGGCCAAGACCCCTACCACAACCACAACCAAGCCCACGGGATGTGCTTCTCCGTGCGCCCACCCACCCCCGC
>JPJZ01000064.1:0-13305 GCA_000750815.1 Pseudogymnoascus sp. VKM F-4516 (FW-969)
GACCCGAAGCAATAAATTTAAAATCCCCGAAATCATCTACGACCCGACGCTGGTACTGAGTCCGCATGTCTTCCTGCTTGGCATGCTGTTCAAGGTTCAGGCCTTCAAGTCCCCTAGCGTCCATTCACCCGAGAAGTTGTACAGTCTGAACGTTCTGCAGGGGATGAATGAGCAAGAGCTACCGTTAAAGGATGAGATGCTCGACAATTTCGTCTTTTGTCAAGCGGTTCGTGAGGCGGAAGGCGTTCGCATCACTCACAATCTACAGCTGTCGTCGGCATCGATCCGGTACCGCATGAAGATAGGCGGCCAGATCACCGGGTTTAAGCAAGTCACGAAGCCGTATGTGCTACGTGACGGAGCCGCTAAGGCGCTGAATGAGAGTCGTAAGTGTTCTTTAAGATCCTGCTGTCCTCAACTAATGTGGTGTCTTTGGCACAGCCGATGTTAGTGACTCCGTTCAAAACTTAATCTTGCAGCATGCGAGTATTGACACCTTCCTTAAACACTACCTTGATCGGAATATCAATGTGGACGTCCAAAATATATATCGCGGGCTGGAGCCGCAAAAGGCTTTGATGAGGTTCGCATGTTCAATGAGCCGGTCGATCGACCCCCGGCGCCCCTGGAAGCTGACTTCTGCGCAATCAGCATCGGTCAATAACCTTCCATGTATCGTGAAATTGTCTCAGATCGCAGCCCACCTGTCAGTGTCTCCAGAAGGCAGCCGGCGGGACGAGCGCTACCGCAAGGTTAAGAAACGCCTCACGAGCGAGAGAGCGAGACAGCGGCGGTTGCTACTACTTGACATCGTCGATCGATACAAGAAAGAGCAGCCTGTCATTGACAGCGAGCGGCAGCTATCTGGCAAGGTGGTCGACGAGGACGTCCGTGGTGCACTAGAGCGATCGGATCATATGACGCCTGAACAACTGCTTCTAATCGACGCGGTTTTGACATTGCCTGAGACGTCGCTCGAAAAAGAATGTCAACGCAGGATTACGGCTATTAATGCTGTGACAGCGTACTGTAGTGTTGAGGAAGGGGTAACCTTTCGTCGCAATCGTGCTAGTCAGCCAGTTCCACCAGTCTCCGCGGTCAAAGACGAAAAACCTCTACGGTCTGAGGCAGATATCATGCTCAGACATGCCATATCGTCGGTTACAACAGATAAGAGGCCAACTATATGCTTTGCATGTCTCGGAAACCCGAACCTAACGATTCGGGAGAGGGTCGTATCGTTTGCAAGTCCTGGCTGCCTGACGAAGCACTTTATGAGAAAGCATGTTAAAAAACTTGGAGCTAACGAGCCTACTGAGTGTCGAATCTGCGACATCCGGCTCAAGCATCGGATGCATTTTCAAAGCCACGCAGAGAAATTTCACGGAACTGTCTCGCGGCCCTGCAACTAGATGGAATCATTTAGGAGTGTTGCGGCTTCTCTTGATTTGATAGGAAGAATTAATTAGATATGGAAGAGGCAGGTGTATCTGGCGTCACTGTCCATAGTTTAATTTGACATCCCCCGTGAAGATCCATATCACTCAGTCCACGCCTTCAGGAACGTGACCCACTCCGCTGCACAGGTGGCGGTGATTCGTGCCAGTCAACCCTACAAGCGAGTGAATTCAAGTTTCTTTCATGTTTATAATATCAATCTGCACCGGAATATAACTTCATATGCATTCGCTGTAGGACAGAAATGGTACGAGACGTGCAGACATGGGTAATGGGGTGGTTGGCCAGCGCAAATGGTAGACCCCCGCTGGCATCGCGCGGGCCGCACAGCTACCAACATGCATGCGAAGACCGAGCCTGGATTTCCGATCTGCAGGTTGCCATCAGTGTAAATAACTGGTGGTTAATGATGTAGCTCGCAATGCCGATCAAGCAATCTTTTCCATTCATGCTGGGACACGTAGGACAGAATCCCGGCAGCTTGGTTCTCGGCCTTAGGCTCGGGACACCCGCGGCGTCTAGACGGCCACTCCCCTCTCTTCACTAATTTTCAGTGAAGGTGCAACCAGAGGCCAATAGATGTCCTCGATGGTACACCCTCGGCTTCATCTCCAACCCAGCCTTGTTGAGACCCCCCATAGCTTCAGCAGTCACGCTGCAAGAGCTGGCGATTTGGGCTTTGTATTTAATCGATGTAAGGCAATGTGACCGACTTACGCGAAGCAAACTCAGCCAGTGATACATGGACACATGCTAAATCATGCAAGCCCAAATTTTGTCACGGATGGCTGCTGGAAGGATACATACAAACAAGGCTGCCATGAGGGGTTCATGATGGGCTAAACATGTGTCATGAGAGGTAGCAGGAGCAGAGACACGGCCTTGTATATGTGTGAATTGCTTTTGCTTGTTATTATATGAATGGACTGAGCTGCTAATGTTGACGCTTTATACTCTGAAAATCTACAACTTTGCAGGTTTGCACTCCACAAAGAGACACAAAACCAGGCACGGCCACTTGACATATGTTAAAAGATAAGACTTCGGTCAAGGCAGTTATACGAAGAGGTGATCGGACTTCCCTGAAGTCTGGTCTCATCAAGTTGACGCAATCTCTTAGAATCAGTAAACAGGACAACACCGCGACAAGAATGGTAATAACATGCCCCAGGGCATAGCTAAGTGAAGATATTGTTTGATTAACGTTGGAGCAGTCTTCCTCAAAAGGATCGCGGCGGGCGCGACGCCCTTCCCCGGATTGGAATGGTGGGGAGCAGCAATATGCCAACGGGAGCCAACACGGCAGTAGTGACGCCAGTCGCCAGCAAGGCGACACTACCATATCCCCGCATGCCAACAATGACATTGGTCCTCTGGCAACGATTGCCCTTGAAGCATCTCAACGTTTTTTGGACTCTCAGAAGGCGGCTACAGACCTCATTGAAGCATGTCAGAAACACGAAGATGAAAGACAGAAATATCCACGACTGCTGCATAAATATAATAAACTCAAAGAGCAAGTGACTCCCAAAGACGTTAGAATAAATAAGCTTCTAAGTACCATCTCCACCATGCGGGAGGAGAGTTCTGCGACGGAGGAGGACAAGAAGCAGGTACTGAGAGACAAAGAAGCTCTCGCCAAGCGATCAGAGACAGTCGAAAGAAGACTGGAGGTAAGGGCGGCAGAACTAAACCTCGAAGGAGAGAAAAAGATCTCCAAAGAGTTGGAAAAAATGCAGGCTGAGCTAAAGAGCCAGTCCGAGGCTCGTATAAAAGTACAGGAGACTCGTTTGAACGAAAAAGAAAAAAGCATGGATGACCGCGTGAAAGATCTAGAGGATAAGCTGAGGGGCCTGAGAACGGGCAACAAAAAGGACAACGAGGAAATCAATAAACTGAAAGCACAGGTTGAAGAGCAGGCCTGTTTATTGAAGACTGAGAACGGGAGGCGTATTAATCTCGAAACAGCAACTGAAGCGTACAGAAACAAGATAGATAAACTCTCCGAGAAGCTGAAAGATGTGGAAGATACATTCTCCTTGGTTGGCAAGCCCCTCGAGTTCTTGTATGCGTTCAATACACCATGAGGTGGAAATGCTCACTGTCGCTAACAATGATGAAGTGAAAAGCGGTTTCTTGAGATCTCTGAGCTTATAGAGGTGGTCTCTACTCGGTATTTCGGCAGGACACTGACCGAGGAGGTTCTCCCACCCAGTAACTACTCTCTTATCTGCAGCTAACCACTACATAGGAAGCTGCATCGCTACAAAAAGAGGTCGACAAGGAAGATTCCTTACTTCTCAATACTCCCTTCTCCGACTCCGATGAGTCCGTGCACCTGAGAATTGCCTACGCCCGTCGGGTAATCTCATCAGCCCTGCACACCACTATCTGGAAGCCATTCTCTTCCGACAAAGCCCTGCCTGGCTCGGAATGTTCGAAGTTGCTTGCTGAAATTGAAGTTGAATTGAGAAAATCCAACGACAGTGCGAGCAGCGATGCCACCGTTTTCTGGAAGGCGGCAACCATCCGTGCACTAGAATCGCTACCAAGTGCCACCTCCAACCGTGTTGAGACAGTTGTTAAAAGCGTCCTCCAGGTCCTTTCTCCACTCCTTGACCCTTCGATATCGGACCTGTTCAACGATGATCTGGCACAGATTGCCAAAGCTGCTATTTCTGTGTGGGTGGATGCTCAGGCAGATAAGCATGATTTTGTCATCAACTCGACTCTGAACCAGAACAATACTTTGTACTGGAAGCCAGTGCCTTTTGATGGCTCCAGTCAGGACAATCAATCCGTGAAAGGAATAACAGATTTAGTGAAAGTGTTTACTCTATTCCCAATCATCATCTGCAAGCAACAGATACCCTCTCCCAAACACCCAAATACGCCCGGCAGCTTCCCGGAGGACCAGCAACCCTACACCATAGAAACAATACAGATTCACTTCGGGCTGGGGCTCGCCGACAACTCAGACCTGGTGCAGCGCGGCGTCGAGGAGAAGGAAGAGATGAAGCAGTGGCGGGACAAGTACAAGGAGGAGAAGAGGGAGTTGAGGAGGGCCATCTTTACGAAGAAGGGCGGGCAGCATAGTCGGACTAATTCGATCAGTGATATGGTGCCGAGCCCGTCGAGTCCGAAACAGTCGTGGATGAGTAATGGTAGGAATAATCATCCCACTGAGATTTGAGAGGTAGCGGGAGAAGGACAATAGTTATGGAGTCGCGGTTCGAGATCGTACGGCCAGAATCAGGAGTTCATTGGTCTATTCAATTACCATAGGTCGTCTCACAGGTCTATTTCACAACTTAATATTGCCATAAGTGCTCTGTTCTATTCCACACTTATGCTATACGAATCTAAGTAGGGAGAGCATATCGGACTAGGTCACATCAGTTGCCTTCTCACTCGACGGCAAGCAGGTCGTTCCAGCTGTCGCGATGAGACGGTGCGGCCATGGTCGATCTGACGTTTGTCCACTCTGCAAGGATGTGTAGTCTCCGACTTTGATGTCTTTCCCGTAAAATTCCTGCTCTGTGCTCTCCAGTACCAGAATGGAGAGGCCGTTGTAGCACATTTGTTGTAGCCCCGTTGCTGTGCTGAACACGCTAGTATTTTATTGACGTACCATGAATCAATTAGACTAAGCTTTATTCCAAAAATCGGGGGCAACGCCGCTTCTCTCCCTCATGCTGTTCCTGTCGCTTACGATGTGTGACTATGAGCCACCGTGAACATGTCAAGTCGGCAGTCTCTTCAAATTTTGAACAGGCAGATTCAGCAAAGAATGCAGGAATAAAGCTGACTGCAAACCGCTCTATGTCAAAGGAGCTCGAGGAGCGCTCTTTAAACTTCGACTCTCTTTACACAGGTATATTCTAGTCGCGAAAGTGATCGAGGGACACGATAGTGACCACCTTCCTCAAGAGAGCAGTCCATTGCACATGATCTAAATTGTACCAAATCAGACGGCAAGTCTGTGGCTGAAAAGGACTAACGTTAATGAGGCTGTTATAAGTCAAAGGGCCAAATTTCCCTGACGTCTCCTTCATCTTTTATGGGCTCATCATCGTCGGGGTTTTTGATACTTAGGACAGTTTGCAACATCATCTCAAACAGCTCTCTGTTGGCCAACTTTGTCGCTTCCCAGTCTTCTGGCGGAACCCAGCCGTCGGATGCAGTATTGAGTAAGCCTGCGAGGTTACTTCTCAAGTCATGTGCCGCCTCAAAGTATTTATATTCCTTCTGGTGGACGTCTAACTCTTCCGGGGTAGGTGCGGGATATGGACAGGAACCCATAAGACCAAGCTCCTTCCAGCGTTCAGATGTTTTGATTAGCTCATGGCGAAACGCCACCGCACCGTCCTTCCACGTCCTGTAGCAATAGCGGAACGGCCGGAAAAGGTCGTCATCCATAGCTCTTGGGCTAGCCAGCCTTGGAAGGTAGAACTGAGTGCAAACTTCAAATGCCTTCGCACATCGCTCACTGTTGGGCTCAAGTTGATTCTCGAGCGATGGGTGAGGTAAAGTCGTTGCAAAGTCGGGCACCTCATCTGCATACCAGAATGCTGGTTCGATACTGGCGGACTGCCAATCAATGATGCCTGTAATCACGGTGGGGTCATCATCAGAAACGAATATGTTTCTTTTGTGTAGATCAGGGTGAAACAGCGTTGGCGTAGCCGTGTCTCGAACTCGCTGGTCGTTGGACATATTATCTATGACGGCGCGACCTAATTCTAGAAGACGAAGGTGCGTCTCAACAGATCCGTGATAGCGCGGTAAGTTATCAAGAGGGGAATCGACTGGCGGGACTCTAGAAACACCAGCATCAATGAGACCATTACAGTATGCAGTAAGATCATCCCCTAAAGAGGCTTGTGAGTACTTTTAAGTTCAACAAAGGTGGGAAAGCCTCACGACAAACTTACACGGTCCCCGGTTGGGTTTTGTGTTGTGGTAGTACATTGATTCGCCAATATTGCAGTCCCAATACCTAGAGCCACAGTGGGGCCCAATGGAAAAGTTCTGGTTTAAAGGTCGCTTGGTTGCAGAATCGAGCGAAATATCGGCAAAATACACGCTCCCGTAAGCCGGAAATTTGATGTCCACCACTTCTTTTAGCTTCCGATAGATAGCGTCTATACAGCTTATTTGTTGGTCTACAGCCATAGTCGGCCATTTATGATGTAATTGAGTACCGACAGCGTGTTCCATAATGATGTATTCGCTGCCAATGGCGTTTGAGGGATCATCGCTCCAGTCAAGGATTTTAGGTATAGGGATCCTGGTGTTGGTTTGTACTAAAACATAGATGTGGTTAGTATTTTACTTCTAGTGGAACTGCTGATTAAAACTCACGATACTTGATTGTTGCGACTTCGGAATTGGTGGCCAAACAAGGTGGTCCTGCCAGTGCGAAAGGTAGTCTTGCCACAACCGTTTCTGCATTATTTGTGGTGAATATGAAGACTCTGTTGAAACCCCCTTCTTTCTTGTCATATGTCGCTATAGAACTAGCTCCTGGACAGAGCTCAATAACCCTCCTGCAGAGCGCGTCGAAATCAAAAGTAATGTAGCGCGAGTCAATCTCCAGATCGTTGTGACGCAACCAACGACCGCTTGTGTAGGTATGAGGATCAAGATCTAGACACATATCAGTGTACTGAATTGGCAAAGTAACGTTGCGCGTTGCGCGTTGTGAGTAGTAGCACTTACGATTGGCTTTTAATAGTGTCATTGTCTGCTTCGTGGTATGGAATCTTGCGCGAATGGCGGACTGTTTATGGAGGTTCGATCGAAGTAAAGAATGGTGAGGCAACGAACGATGAATTGTTGGGGACACCCATCCTATTTTGGTACTACTCATAAACTGGCGAGCAGCTGGAGCGGAGGGAGTTTTCAATGCCACAATCATAAGGAGATTACAAACACAATGGTCGAAACAGCTCGGGCATTGAACCGAATCCGCAACGGCCGCTAAAGAGGCTCGCTTCCATCGCGCTAGTTGTACGCGCGCGCTTCAACAACACGACATTTCTGCTTTTCCATTGGAGCCTATGAATACATCGTAAATAACATGGAATGTGTGGAAGCGCTTAGTCAAGCCGCTTCACCCAGACTTTTAGCACTACATTCAATGCAGGGGTTTGCATAACACCAACTCGAGTCTCGAGTTGCCCAAGAGCACCGACCTCCAGTAGAAAACAAGGGTTCCTTTTGGCGGAGTGGACTGAGACTGTAATCTGCTTATAGGTGGGCATTGAACCGTTTTAAATTCTAAGCGCTCAATCTATTTCAAGTTCTGCACTGCTCTACCCAACCGCCGTAACAGCTTTTGAAACGAGCCATGTCGCAAACTACTCTAGAAATATCTTGTTTATTAGGCACTGGGTCTCATGCTCCGTTGCTAGCGTTTCTTGCTGCTTACTGTTTCAGCAGGCTGTATTTTCTATATAAGAGGGCAGATAACATATGAAGGGTACTCTCTCCAAACTTTAGCTGCCCAAGCAAAAATTATTAGCCACTGCATCTCTTCGGATCAAGTTCCTAGCGTGCCACATCCATCCCTGCCTCAATTAATTCTACCCCTTCATTTGTGAGTCGCCTGAGCTCTACCAGGGCATATTAAGCTAACATGTTCTCAGCTGAAAGAAAACTCAGCCGACGCAAAATGTCCAAGGCCGTGGGAGCCTTCGTCCAAAAGGCTCAATCACTCAAAAACGCTCCTGCGAAATTCTCGGCTTCAGCCGTGGAAGGGAACCGCATCATTCCATCCAAAACCAAGGACGCTGACTTCCAGCTCCGCATCGATGCGGGCCGTTACGATGCATCGACAAAGCATCTCAATGTTGTGTTACAGGTCAATTCGCAGGCTAAAAGTCCAGCACTAAAGAAATGGATCAAGGAAAATTCAACCCACGGAAAGCTTGCCACTGCGTCGTTCGATACTGCTGCGAAGGACCAAAATGCAGAGTTCGATAGGGTGTTACAAGAGCTAAAGGATAATGCGAAGGAGAATCTTGGATCTTGAGCCGGAGGGCAAAAGGAATCTGCTCCGCCTTGGATACCATACTGTCCCGAATAGAGGCCAAAGTGAGCCGTTAGCGACTTGGCCGATTCGGCCTCACTTGTATTTTAAGGCTGCCGGGAAGTGGTGGTGTGTCCACGAGAGTTCGAACGTCGTTTGTAGTGTCCAATTTGTAGTGGGAACCTGAAACTTGGATCTTCCCCGTCGAGAGCCTTTATCGGACCCCTCTCTTCGGCCGAATTGCGTCCTTGGAAATGCTATCTTAGCTACGCATGCGTACGCGTGGATGAACAAAGCTCCCTTTTTATTGATAAGTTGAACTATCTGAATATTGTTTTACTCGAAATTCAGCGTATCACTGCACGCCCTTTGAAACCTTGCCAGAGGTAATTATGTCTATCCAAAGCCGTCTATATCTCGCCCCATCAAAGCCCAGTTATTCTGGCTGAAGTCTAGTTCCTGCAATTGTACTCCATCATCCAAGTGTGTACGAACAAGGGCTCGAAGATGATCTCTGAGCTTGCATGTACCCGCGAAACATCGGAATCTATCAATCTTCTGTCCCACAAAAGAAGCCTGGCTTGCATATAAAAAACTGACTTTGGGAGACTTCTCCACCGTCTTACTCACTAGCTACTTTGTAGGACCCTTGTCAACTCTACTCGTTTCCTCCCATACTTTTACTCGCTCCCGTTATTCAGCCTGTCCTTCACAATGACATACAAGCCCTCGCAGATGGGATACGCACGACCATAAGCGCGAATCAAGCGCATTTTGTGGGGTGTCGGCGCTGCTGCTGCATATGAGCGAGACGCCTTCGGTTGCTGATGATTTCGCCAGCTTTAAAGAGTGATGCGGAAAATTGTCCCGTCGTGGGCGTAATGAAGCTCGCTGGCGTAGCCGCTCCGTTGGATTGCTTGGGTTATTGATGAGTAGTCAATTGCAAGGATGCCTGTGGCGTGGGTAAGAGTTGAGAGATTCAGGCCGGCCCAACACGTGATTTGTTCGGGGATTTCCGTGGCGCATAGTACGTCACGCTACTTTGCTGAGGCTGGAATCTACGCCTCGTACTAACAGAGCGACGGCAGGGTCAAAGGAGCAGAGTCAGACGTTAGCAACAGGGGCAGAAGGTGCAATGGGAGCGCCCTTGGGAAGCCCCTCTCTGTTGCTATTCTTCGCTGAAGCTTCTGTACCTCGCATTAGCAAGGATTTTAAATAGGAATAGAACAGCTGCTTGCCCTTCGATGTCCTCTCTTCACATCGAGAGATTCACTAGCCAAATATGAATGAGCTGGCGTTGTAGTTTATTTCGAGATTCTTACAGTTCAGCCTCTGTAATATCGAGCAGATCAGTCCAGGTCAAGAAACCAGCTGCAATAAAGCTGCCAAGATATTTCGAGATACCCAACGAGTGTAGGATATCTGCAAGTGTTTCCATAGTTGATATAGTCCGAATGTCGATCTCTAAACCTTAACTAAAAACTTGGATAATTTTCCTATTGGGTTCGATAAAGAAGATACGATATTTCGCATGCGTCGGTTAGGTTCGAAGACGTTTGATGCAATGACTTGATATGTATCTGTTTACATTTAACGTATCTCTGATGGCTGGGATGGACATGCACCATTAAGGGGTAGTGCGTTTGAACTGAAAGCGGTCAATTACTTAATGGTCGGGTGTTTCTAATGCAGTCGGAGACACCTCCGATCAGGACAATACCGAATCGCGGCACTCCTCGAAGCGCGCTGACTATTGCCCCGGTTGACAACCTGCCGAGTCTTGCCGTACACAGCCTCCCTCACCCTATCATATGCGGCGGATGCTTTGACCCCTCAAAGTTCCACCCCGACCACCAATACGACCATCCCGCCCCTCATGCTCTGCCTTGATCCTCAGCCTCGATCAAACATAAAAATATCTGCCAACTATTCTTCGCACCAGTCATTGGGAGATGCAACCATATGCTCTGCTGGTTGGTGTTGATTGTGAGCGAGCTGCCCTTGGCTACTGAAGACTTCGCCAGCTCTCAGGATCTCGCTGATGGAATCGACGGATGTGAGATCACCATCCATTGTGGGTGTATTGTGTGCTGGTATGAGTGTGCAGTTCGGGATTTAGCAGGCGACTTAGACATCAGCGACGGGGAACTGAAGGCGCTGAGGGATCTGGGTTAGCTGTGAAATGTTTGACCAAAGCGAAAGTCGTCTCTGGCCCATTCAAGCTCCTTGGCCGATTCGCATTCCACATGTTTTGCTGATTGTATACCGGCAATGTCATATTTTCCAACACTTAGGTGGGCTGTACCACGTCGTGAAATTTGGCTCTAACACCCACGGAATATCTGTAGGTCTTGCGTCACCACTCCATGCGAACATCTGCGGGTTCGCTCCAGTAACCATGTCACAATATCCCGTCAATGCACTACTAGGTGCGTCTTCGGATGCCTGGGCCTGGGTACTTGGCTCCGCCGCTGTCTGCGTCGTAGGCTCGCTTGAGAACGAGGGCCTCGGTATCGAGTTAAGAGACGGGTCTCGAGTCCTCATACCAGTTAAGTCCTCATGGTTTCGAGTTGACGTGGTACTACATGTCGCTGTGCTAGTTCTTGTCGCGCTGGGTATAATTTGGAGTTTCAACTCCTCGGAAGTCTCGCAAGGTACTACGACTGTTAGATTCCCAGAAACTTTAAGGGCATCATGGGGTAGACCATACGTTGCTGGTTGCTCTCCTGAAGCTGTTTAGCTTGGAATTCCAGTAAATAATCTGAGTAGGTCTTATAATTCTTCGTCATTCTATACTCCGCTAACTCAGTTCTGGATGTCTCTTTCTCAACGGAACTTTGTTGTGTGTAAAGCTCCTTCTCGCTCGGCGTGATGTGCTGCCACCTCTTGCCTACCAACTTGGTGATTTCTGTAAACGATAGCGATTCGCCCTTCAAATCCTCTCGCACCTCTATTTTGGGTGTTAGACAAAGCTATCGTGTGATGCAGGCCACCTTACTGTTGGAGAATAGAAGATATGCGGAGCGCGACCTCGCGGGGGAATTTTGGTCCGGTTTAGGATGTCTTGCATATTTTCGTTTACCGCTTAGCTGTATCGAGGAGCTGCCCCTTGTGCCTTCAGACCTTGGTGCTGCCACTCCTTTACTCTCATTCAAGAGTTTATGATCTAGACCGGGCAAGCTTCGTTTCGGTGGCGCTAATGCCTGGGCATGACTGATTCCTCTTGTCGCTGCGATCTTCCTCTGGAGTTTCTTACGCACATGTCAGTCTGGATCTGGAGCAGGGGACATCTATCAAACTCTTCGATGTCCAAGTTTAACGCCTAGGGCATCACTGCGGCACATTAGCATCCAGACCAGAAAATGAGGCGACAAATGGTGGCCTAGCACGCACAAGTCCGGCTCCGTTATATCAAGGATACTATCCCATGTGTCAAAACCTTGTTCTAGGAAGCTGTCGAGATACCGGGCAAGATCGAGTTCATCAAAGATTTCTGCCAACTCAGCCATGACGAAGCGCTATGCGTTGCCGATACGTCCAAGGTATGCCGAAGGAAGATGGCTGTATTATGTGCCGTTGTAATAGCTACCATTCGTTCAGCGGCGGAATTCATCAGTTTCGTGCCAGTGTCGGCGTTGGTACGTGTCAAGGCTCGACAGAAGGTCTATCTGGCGGGCTGGACTCTTTGTGGATGTGGTTGTTGTTTTCTTTTGTCGTCGGTGGCGTCTGTCTGAAGAGTGAATAGGTGAAGCGAGGGATAGGGGTGGGGACAGGGACGGGGATGGGGAAGATGTGGATCATGGCGGAGATCCATCAAATGAGGGGCCGGTGGTGGGTGGGGGTGATTGGGGTGCTGGACTGGGAAAACAGGCTTACTCTCATTGTGATGATGGAGAATAGTAATGTTCGATGGAAATGTCGATCTGATGGGTATGGTTGGTGATATGGAATTTGTGGTGGGTCGGTTGGACGATGGGGCGTTGGATGGTTGG
Organism: Pseudogymnoascus sp. VKM F-4516 (FW-969); assembly: GCA_000750815.1. Taxonomy (NCBI): domain Eukaryota; kingdom Fungi; phylum Ascomycota; class Leotiomycetes; order Thelebolales; family Thelebolaceae; genus Pseudogymnoascus; species Pseudogymnoascus sp. VKM F-4516 (FW-969). The sequence continues at coordinate 12,484 of JPJZ01000064.1, forward strand.
CTAAACGGGGGCGATGTGCAAAGTAGCGCCATCAAAGACACGGGCCCAGCCTATCACAACTCCAAGTCGGAGCTCACCTCCGTCGATATATATCTGGACGGAGGTAGCTCCGACCTTGGCGTCAGCATAAGGAAGGATTGAGGCGACAGGTGCTGCACGACTCCCAAATAGTTAGATTCCTAAGATTTGCGGGTTGAAGTTCAAACCTGGGTCGGGTAAGCAAATTACATGTTCTTATTGTCATTGACTTGAACACCTCGGTCTTTGTGAACAATTTGTTCTTGCGTATCCTTCGCCTTCCAGTATGATTCCTAAAACTTGGCCCTGATGGGTACCTGTGTGTATGGTAAGAGGATTACGACATAATTAGATCGGTCGCGTTTAACGACAATGCACGAGAAGAATTAGAAACTGCAGTTTGTGTTTTGGAGTGTTTGGGTCACCTCGAGCATTATATAAATTTGAATCCAATATGCTCGAATGATTCCGTTGAAGAGGTGGTATATCTACAAGTAGTTGATGCACGTGTGGGCCCCTCTCGGCCGGTGGGTGGCCCCTCTTTGCTACCACAGGCATTGTAGAAAATGGGCTACCATCGCAAAAGGATAGTATTTGAGACATACCACTTAGTCAGGATCCATTAGATGCTACCAATGCAGCACCTCAGGGGACATTACCCAATGTGTCAGCTAGCGTAATCCGTTCCAAGCATAACAGTACCGTCAATAGATACACAGCACTGTACATATTTACAGTACTGTCAATGGACACACTACCGTCAACGGATACACTACCGTCAATGGATACAGTACTGTACCTCCG
>JPJZ01000065.1:0-75794 GCA_000750815.1 Pseudogymnoascus sp. VKM F-4516 (FW-969)
CGGCGCCGAGGATATCGATCCACGCTGCTGCGGCGGCAATGAAGGCTGAGGGGGGGTTGTGCGGGGCGTGGAGAGGGGCGTGGAGCGGGGGGGTCTCGAGAGCAGAGCGCATGGTCCAGAGAGCGAAGAGGGAGAATGCCGAGAAGGCTGAGCGGTGGGTGGACATTAGGTGCGCGGTGAAGGCGTTGATATTGGTGAATCTTTGGATTATCTTTTCGCGCTCTGGGCCGGGGGTGGAGGGGACGCTGTAACCATTCCATTCATAGTTGACCTCCCACCCCAACATCGGCAGATCCCTCCAAACGTGCATACCATGCACGAGAATCGGGTCTCCCTTCTTATCCTCCGCATCCGGGAGCAGCGAGAGACTAACGAGTAGGTCAACAAGCTTATCGTGCTCCTCGGGCTTATCGCGCGCGGCTACAATGATGCCGGTCCAGGTGCGGATTAGGGAGACCGCGAGCTCACGCGGGTGCGATAGACAGAGCGATGATAGTGCGAGGGCCGCCTGCTGCGGGGAGGAGGTGCCGGCGGAGAGGTCGGCGAGGATGGCGAGGTGGGGGGCGAATGAGGGGTCGTCTGCTGTGGAGGGGCGGGCGGACATGGTGGGCGTGTTGTATCGTATTGTGTTGGGGGTACGCTGTGCGCGCTCACATGCTGCTGGGAGGATTCTTTATATAAATGCCATTTTATAGACGCGTAGGTGCCTTGTTGGTTTTTGATATTTTGGAGGGGAGATGACGTATCCGGCGAGTGTTTCTGTCGAATTAAATGCGCATTGCGTCCTGTACCTTGCGGGTGCCTAGCGGATGAGCATCGCTGCACTTACCTTATTTTGAGATCGCGATTACTTCGCCTGGACGTGGGTCGATTTTTTGACGATGTGTTGCATTGCGGTTTTGCAAGCATGTACGTAAGCATGGCTGAGCATAGTAAGCAAATGTAAGTTGTGATAAATCTGCATCTTGCTGATGTGGGATTGCGGGGTGGGATCGCTCGAAGGCTGTGTGGCAGGGGTTAGGAGGGGCGCTCTTATAATAGATTCGCATATCTTCTTTAAAACGAAGTGTCCGGACCGAGCCTCCCTCCCGAGATCTTGGGTAGATATCTTCCAGAGCATCTCAAATAGTATATTATTAAAAATCTGAGGATCCCAAATGGCCACCCTCTACCGCACCCTCGGCCTCGCTCGCCGCGAGTTTCGCCTCTTGAAGCTCCTCAAATCAGACTCCTTCGACTCTCCCATCCGCGGCCGCCTCGTGCACACCACGCTCGACGACCATGAGCCCTACGAGACCATGTCGTACGTCTGGGGCGCCCCGAGATTCACTCAGACCATCGAGCTGGAATCGCAACCGTTCGGCGTCACGCCGCACCTCGAGAACGCGCTGCGGCATTTGCGCCTCGCCGGCGAGGATAGAACGATCTGGGTCGATGCTGTGTGCATTAATCAGAGCGACGATGTGGAGCGCAGCGAGCAGGTCATGTTGATGAAGCAGATCTACGAGTCTTGTACGGGGAATCTGGTTTGGCTCCATCCTGTGGTTCCCGTAGCCCCTGTTGCATCCCAGTTCGAGGATCAAGTTGAGGAGGTGGACATAGAGAAAAGCCGGCAGCGGATGGCTGAGACGCTCGCGCTAATGGAGGAAGGCGCGGAGTTGTTCAGTAAGATTTACACGCGTGACATCAAGTATCTCGAGCCGCTGAGACGCAAGAGGGACGAAGAGGATTTCTACAAACCGGCCAGCGAGAAGCCAGGCGACGACGTGTGGTTCCTGGATTACTCACAAACCACGCCCCTGTGGGAGCTCTTCCGCTCCTCCTCATTGTGGTCGCGCATATGGGTGATGCAGGAACTCGCGTGCGCGCCGCGGATCACCCTCGTCGTCGGGAAGCGGACGCTGGATTGGGATCTGCTAAATGCGTTTTTGGGGGACGCAGAGTACTCTGATGCATTTCATATGGAATGGGGACATGGTTCCGTGGGGCCTATGGTAAGACGAATCTTTGGTAAGGTCAAGACTATCCAGAATCAGCGCGCAAAGACCCAGGCTGGGGAAGAGTCAAGCTTGCTAGATGTCCTAGGGCGATTCAAGCGTTCCGATGCAACAGACCCACGGGACAAGATATACGGCCTCCTCGGCCTGACCACGCAAAGACGCGATATAAAAGTCGATTACCGCAAGTCGGTCGCGGACGTCTACGCCGAAGTAACAACCACCGAGATCAACTGCAGCGGAAACCTAGACATCATCACCCAGAACCCCTTTCAAGGGGACAACAAACCCATCGAGCGACTCCCCGGCCTCCCATCCTGGGTCCCCGACTTCTCGTACAGCAACTACAATGACTACTCCAGCCAGTACTCTAGCATCCTCTTCGCGCAGAGGGGGATCTACAGCGCTGGCAGCGCGGCATGCAAAGTCCCCTGCGCCATGCTCCCCGATCGCGCACTACGCCTCCGCGGAACGGTCATCGGTCGCGTAGGGCCCCTGTTATTCAATGGGTGGGATCATTCGTACAAGCACGGGGAGATCGAATGGCAACTCAAGAATATGTACGCGTACAAGGAGCACTATCTCAGCTCAGACGTTCTGGACTCGTCGGCGACGTACATAAATGGGCAGCCGGAGCTCGAGGCTTTCTGGAGGACTTTAGCAGCCGACTGCGTCGCGTTCCCCATAGTGCGACTGAACGAGACACAGATCGCTGAGGATGACAAGGCGTTTCGGGAGTTCTTGCGGCAGCCGTTGACAAAGGAGTTGGACTGGTATGCGTTCTATAAAGAAAGGGAATCGGTGAAGATGATGAATAAGATGTTCGAGCAGTGGATGTTCACAAAGTCGGATAATGGGCTCTTTTTGATGGTGAAGGAGGCAACGAGGGAGGGGGATCTTATTGTGGTTCTGGATGGGGGGAAAGTGCCGATGTTGCTACGTCAAGTTGAGGGTTCTGAGGGGGAGAGGTATACGGTTGTCGATGCTGCATATGTGCATGGTTTCATGGATGGTGAGGCGAGGAAGGGAGTGGACGAAGGGAATCTGACCGAGCAGGATTTCCTAGTCGTGTGAAACGATCGCGCATTCTCGTGGTATTGGCAAGAGGGACGAAATGGAGGATGCCTCATGCGCTAAGCTCTATCCCGTGTCCTTAACCCATCGCCACAACTCGCAACCTCATTATATGGAACCACCTACCCACCCCCTCGCTATACACCCTACCCTACGCTAGGGCGAGGGCGAGGTGTGGACGTGGACAGAGACAGATCACATGGGGCACAACAATAGCACAGAAGGATACGCCATAACTCCAATCATTGACATGAACACAACAGCACAACGACCCTAACGAACCCATGACAAAAAGGCTTCATGAACAAGAAACCATCAAGAAAGCTACTCCTCCACGCGTTCCCCACTATCCATCCCTCAGTTCCCCGCCAATCACCAGCGCCAACAACTCCGACGCCGACGCCGCTAACAGCGTACCAAACCACCGCTAAAAGTCTTGTCATCAGATAGATAGATAGAAAAGAATAGATCCCCATAGTCATTCCCTTCGTCGAGCGTCATCATGACCCTGCCCTTACTCCTCATGACCGCCCACCAACTCCTCCGCATCCCAGACACAGCAAAACGTGAAGAGAAGAAGAAAACAACAACAAACACCGCCAACACCAACGCCGTCCCTACCACCCTCCCCAAAGAACAGCACCCCTTAAACCATCTCCAGCCTCCCCTCCTCCTCCAACCGCTTAATCAGCTCCCTCTCCCTTGGGCTCCTCGGGCTTGCATCAATCCCTAACAAATCACTGATGCTGGACCTCCTCTTGCCCCCAGTAGCTGCATCTCGGACCTCTCCCTCAGGACTTCCACACGGCGTAGGCGGCGCGCACCATCCGCCTCTGCGCCAGACTTCTTCTAGCAGCGCAGGTGGGGCCTGCGCGCCGTACTCGGCCGCGATGGCGTACCAGAAGGCCGCGCGGTGGGCGTCGTAGATGCGGCGGAGGCGTTCCTTGTCGATGTCATTTGGCGTCATTGCCGAGGCGGCAACGGAGCAGTTGAGACGGAGTGCGGCCTGTGGTGGGGGAGGTGCGTGCTGGACGAGTGGTGTGGTGGTGGCCGGTGTGGGTTTGGGGAGGATGGCAACGGGGGGAAGGAGGCGAGGGAGAGTGATCAGAGGGGTGGTGGGGGTGGGAGATGTGGAGTAAGATGGGGGCGAGATGGGTCGTTCGCGGATCGGAGAGGGGATTGAAGGGGGTGGTGGGGAGAGGCAGGCTGTTGAGGCCGTGGAGGACATGGAGGCGGTGCGCTTGCGGCGGTTGGAGCCGTGGGAGAGCTGGTGATAGTGCAGGCGGCAGGCGAGTTCGGTCTTCTTGAGGTGCGCGGCGATGTGCTTGTAGGGCATCTTTTGGAGGCGCGTTTGGAGAAGGTAGACTTCCTGCGGGTGGATGGTTAGCGGGTGAGTTTTTAGATATGGAGAGTGGTAAGGACAAACTTCTTCTTCACTCCAGGCGCGGCCGCCGCCGGTGGAAGCGGGCTTGGTGCGGTTCTTGGTTACGCCATACTCGTGGCGGTCGAGAAAGTCGGAGGGAGGGGTCGTGCGAAGGCTAGATGCCATGTGCATCGAGGTATTCATCAGAGTTGGAGACATAATGGCCGTTGATTGTGTGGGTTCGTTTGATCGTTGTACTCGGCAGTGTATACGACAATGGCAGATAAATAGTGTGTGTTTGAGAGAGAGACAGGTTTCCCAAAAAACGGGGAGGTGAAGAATCGAAAGTTGTAAAAATGGAACAGGCCAGGCTGTTGAAAAACGTAATTGTTGTTTTGAAGATGGACTTCGTGGGAAGTTGTATCTGAGGATGATGGTGGTAAAAATAAATAAAGCACACTATAAATATTAAATGTAAAGAACGTAAGCAGCCAAGCCAGTTGGGCAATAAAGGAGAGTACGAAATGAGACTGCTAAGGGGAGTAGTCAACAAGTTGTGGAGGCAAGAAACAAGAGAAAGGATCCAGAATCAGGGAGACACCGAAGCTATATAGATGCACGTTCCTGCCGTCTGCCCTCAATGGGGGCCCCCAGTCCGTGCATCTGCAAGATCTGCTCTAGTCATCCGCATAGCGATGATTAGGATGGTAAAACTTGGAGACAAGAATCAGTTTCTAATCATGCATGGGCTTGAAGCATAGTCCATGTAGAATTTATCAGGCCAGAACGGGCGGCATCCAGTGTTTCCGGGGCCGTGCGGGCGTTTGCTGGAGAGTGCGGCCTTCGTCATATGCGTGTTTGGTGTTTGAGGGCGAGTATCGTTGATGTTACAAGTGTGTTCAGAATCCACACCCCGGTCCTCACGAGCCACAGGATGACATCGGATTAAACGCCGGTGGTGGAAGCTGTCTGAAGATTCGCAACATGTGAGATGTTCTTATTGCGGCTCCACGGGTCAGATACTCTATCACAGACGATCGGATCTTCTTTGATTGATGCTATAATCATAATATTGGGGTATGGCAATAGACGTTTTTCTTGGAGCTCGACCCCGCCCAGCATTTCGAGGCGCGATGTTGAAACTCGCTTGTTAGAGGCGGCATCAGAATTGGTAGCTGCCAACCCAGACAAGAAACATCTGGGCACGGGCTCAGGGTTGGCCAAGCGCCCACGCATCGAACGAAAAAAGCGTACGGACCCTCAAGGTTAAAAGAGCCCTACAGGTGTTGACAGTATACTTCCCAGCTATTGTGATTTGATCAATGGAGCGTGTCAACTTCCTATACGGATCGAGCTCGAATCGGCTTGTTTACACCCCAATCGCGCACTAACGCGACTGGACTCTAGATAGCCAGCCCTGTAGACTGACCACTTCGAAACTTCTCGGGCACCGCATGTTCCGTGATGCATCATTCTTTCTGCGAGGCTTGTCCTTGACAACACTTGAGTCTTGATATCATCAGCTTCATAACTGCTGCTGGCTGATTGAGATTGTAATAGCCGGCAGTACGCGCCGACGATGCGTCCGGTCAGACATGTAATGGGCATCCCACGATCCTCTGTCTGCCTCCAGGCTGAAGCGGTTGAGTAGACAACAAGATGAGGAGAGCCCGGAAGGGTGTCTGCCCGGTAGCTGCTGCGTGCCAGCTAACCACGGACTTCTGACGAATTTCGTCCCAAGTTTCCCAAAAGAGCACCCCAACTTCGCGCCGATTTGCGCCCATTTATCCACCCATGCGTTCTTGGCTTCTGTTATGCACAGAAGGCCAAACCCAGCACCGGGGAGTACAGCAGCGGTGAACAAAATGGGGTGGCGGTCTGGGCTATCGCCCGTTGCACCTGGTCGGTCGTCAAACTCTCAACGTCGCTACCGAGCGAACCTGAGACAGCCTCATTGTCTCACCACCCGCTTACAGGCCGGCGTTTATCGACCCGCATGGTTCCGGGGTTCTGGGCGCGAAAGGGTCCATACTCTTTTCATCTTTGCCCTCTGCTTCTGAAATAACAAAATGGTAATCTTACTTGTTTCTTTTTCAGAATAAGGATATGTCCGACCCTGATGCACATATGTTATTAGACGGGGGTATAGTATAAGGCAAGATATCAGATGAAATAGCTGGCTTTGATCTGAAAAAACAGCCGATCCATTCTGGCTTAATGGATGTATTACCCCATCAGTCATGCGTAAGTTTGCATTAATGATGCATCCCGTATAATCGTATTCGGAATGTTCGTCATATGTAGTTTCAGTTTCCGGAGATCGTGATTTGTGTATTGTTGCCCGAAACTCCCCGTAACTTTGAGAATACATTTGCGGAATCTTGACAGCCCATCCACGAAATCCGTGGAATAGGTCTGTGGGCGATTGCGAGTATCCGAATGCCGAGCTCGCAATATTTGTGAAGCTGGGCCGTGATGCTCACCTTGGCCGATCGTTCGCTCCCCGTCGGCTTGGTGCTCCTTCCCTCTGGAGCGGGGTGCTCTTCGCTCTCTCCCTCTGGCAGTCGGTCATTCCTTCCTTCCCTTTGGCAACAAGCCCTCTCTTCTCTCACCGACCAGTCGCGCCTTCCCAGCAATTAGCACTTAGGCCGCTGGGTCATTCGGTCCCAGGATGCAGCCCAATTATTTGGCGAATCCATAGGCAACGAAATGGACCTGCACTTTTTGGTATGCATCGACCTATTGCTGTAGAGGGTTGTTAGACTTTTCGCATTTTATTGGCTTATGAAGCGTGGATATTAGTGGAATTTACCAAGTAATTGCGAGCAGATTTTTTTACAAAATGGTACAGTTCTGCACAATACTGCATCTACAACGGAAGCTATGTTTTATTATTTAGCACGTATATAATATTTTGGAAAAAATATTATCTGTACTGTACGGTACAACGCAATCTGTAACCTCTCTCAAAGAACAACTGTCTAGCCAGCCATAATATCATAGTTGATCCTCTCTAAGCAAACGGTGCTGTATTTCTAGAGCTATGTTATCAATATTTACTCATCGTTCCTTCCGTTCCTGGAATCCTACCCTTGGAATTAGTGACGTCGAACCCTGTAATCTTATCGCGCGCCGCTAAAAATATACCCATCTGACAGCTCCGGAGCACGAACGTAGACCCAAGCACTCAACATCCCCGCGCACCAATTCCTATCGCAAGTGCTCAACCAACACGATGCAGCCTCTCCGCCATCTTACGCGCGTCTCTGCGCGCCCTAGCATCCAGGAAATCGCGCGCTCAATCCTCGCTCCCAGCGCTCGTTGCTACTCTACCCGCCGACCCGCCGCCTCCCTCCCTGCCTCACGAGCATTATTATCGCCTTCGCGCTCTCTATCCACCTCAGTAACCTCAATGCGCAAGCCGCTGTCTCGCGACCGTGGCCCAGTTAGTGAAGAGAGCACGCAGACCGACTTCTCCAACCTTGATGTCCTCGGCGGCACCCCCGTGCCTAGCACCGCGATCGATGCTTGTCTTTGGGATGGGTTCCACCTCAACAATGGAGTCAAAATTACGAATGGGGCTGGTGTACTTCTGGTGAACGGAGAGGTGTTTTCATGGAAACCGTGGAATGCTAATAGGGCAGAAGGAGAGGAGAACAAGAGGTTGGCGAACGACAAAGGACTGTTTGAGGTTGGGGATGAGAGCTGGGGCGTTCTGGAGATGGTGTGGCCAAAACCTGGTGAGTTTCCCCGAGGCTTGTGCTATTTTGACAGAGCCTGGTCTTTGGAACTGTGATGGTATACTGACGGATTGCAGATCTGTTGATTCTTGGATTGGGGCCGAATATGATGCCGCTTAGCCCAGCTACTAGGAAGGCGATTAATTCCCTCGGAATTCAGGTTGAGATACAAGACACGAGAAATGCCGCTGCACAATATAACCTGCTGGCCACCGAACGAGGCCTGGGCAGTGTAGCGGCCGCTCTTGTGCCATTAGGATGGAGAGATGGTGTTGGCGTTGTGTCTGCAAAGGCGACAAATGGGAAGCGTTAAATGGGACCAACGACTGTAAGATATGCGACCAAGGAGACTGTCTACGAACGCCCCCGCTGTGGAATATATGGGATACACTGTAAAATTTACAGAAGCTTGAGTATATCACTTTCAAAGATGTTGTGTAGATTACATATCGCTTGTTATAGGGCAAGGGGAACGGCCCACGAGAAATGATGCCCAAGCTTCAATTAGCCTCCCATAAATATGAGATGCCATTGAAATCCTTAATAACAAATAAAGATGCCATATCCAATCGTTTTTATCCGTTCCAACCGCCTCTGATATCCTACCCAGAATAACGAAAACCCTCCTATCTCCACCCAACACCGACTCTCTTCCCCCAAGCCGCATCCTCTGTACCGCACCCAAATCTCCTCGCATACAGCGGCCCCATATCATTCGAGCACTCCACCAGCCCACAGCACTCTCCAACCCTCTGCTGCCTGATATTGTTCCTGTTCGGCAAGCACTGTCTTGGCATCTCGAATGGGATCTGATGAATGTACGGCGAGGTATAGTAGAGCGGGTCGTTGATGCGCTGGAGCTGTGTGTAGAGATCGTAACAGTAGCTGCCGGCCCAGAGAGAGGTGTGGCCACATAAGTAGTGCAGTAGGTGATAGTTGCACATTGTCAGCGACGCCGGCACTGGAAACCCAGCGTGCTGAAGCTGAAATAGGCGTTCTTGATATCAACAGTGATAATGGTAGCTCCGTTGTCGTCCTCACTGCCAACAGAGTATAGACACAACCCGTATGAAATTATCTTTCAAGACAGGACTTATAACTAGTAAGAGTTATATCCAGGACTTCTTTCGAATCATTAATTCGTGCTTCAATCTGTGAAGTAGGGCGTACATCTAAAACGCAGCGTTGGACCAACAGCAGAGCCTCGATTCATATGGCATTTCACCAACGCCTGCGGGTCATCTGGTCCTGAAGCTTGATTTACTTCCATCTGTCTAATAGCAAAAAGCATACGATATGACTCCTCGCCGCACAATCATTTCTTGTCTGAAATTGCCATGGCGTTCCATGTTCCTCTTAAGTTGTTTTGCCTTACCCGTTCAAACCTATTGCTAGTGCCCACCAGGGATCCTTCTGGGGCGATTGCTATAGTATGGTCATACACTGGCATGATTCTATTGGACTGTTTGGTATTATCGCTGGCCTGAGAGGCAAACCGGGGACGAAAATAAGGTTGCCGGCACCGTGGTATTGTATAGCGGGCAAAAGAAAAGAAAGGGTGAGCTCGTGCCCTCGACAATGGGATAAGAGACGTGGGAACAAACTAATCCGTGGCCCACATTGGGCTGCTACGGGTTCGTGAAACTCTGGGATGGTTTGTGAGAAGTTTGATGCAACCTGGGTATATTATGATCACGTGTCTGATATCAGTGATGAGGCATGGTGTAATTGATGGTTGAAATTGGATTGGGCTGTGTAAGTCAGAGACAGGTCAGTGAGCAGAATACAACGAGAGAAAGTGCATGGGTATATTGTTACATAAATGATCGTTGAACTCAGTAATGACGAAACTCCAAGGACACTCATGACAGAAACATGGGCGAACAAGAGCATCGAAATGATAATAATGGACCCTCTTCTTACTGTGGAGTAATCCTCACTATCTACGATGGTTCACAGACGCATCGTAATGATCAGCCGCCTTTAACAGCTCTTCTTCGGTCGGGATAGGCCCAGTCCAGCCTCCTACGCTCGCCACCCCGAAAGTGTCAGACTTTTTGTTCAGCTCCTTTGTGATAGCCTCAACATCGACATCTAAGTACTCTCTCAGGAACTTCCCAACATCGGTGTTTTCATGGTTGCCAATGAGCTTCTCAGAGCCCTTCGACCCGTAAATATTCACGTCCACACCGGAGTGGCCGTGAGTGCTCCAGCCGATCTGTGCACGCTTGCTGATCATATTGGCAAAGAGAGGAGAGGCCACCAGTGGGGTGTCCAGAATGGCGCGGATTTCATCGTCTTCAGCATCGGTAATACCAAGGCCTTCCTTCACAAGGGTGTTGCGAACGTATTTCTCGAGATCCTCCGCTGTCGACTTAGCTGCCTCAGCACGGTCGAAGAGTTGAAACCCGAGATGCTCGGCAGAGTGGGTCGCCTTTGAGAGCACCTCCGGGTACCAGAGGTACTCCGGGTATGTTGGGTTATTTTCTGTGAGATGTTAGGTATGTCGGATGAATGTGGCAGGATCGACTTACGCCTGGCAATGGACAACCCCCCGGTTTCATGATCGCTAGTACCGACGACAACTCCCTGGTTTTTGCTCTCGTCGATGAATTTCAGGACGCTACCGAAGGCCTTGTCGTAGGCAAGAACTTCGTGGACCTGCGCCGCTGGGTCATTGCCGTGGCCGGCATGATCGATCCTGCTTCCTTCGATCAAGAGGAAGAATCCCTTATCGCTGTCCTTGGTAGCCGCCTCGAGGGCAGTAAGAGCAGTTCTAGCCATTTCATCCAGGGACGGGTAAACATCATTCTGATTCCGACGATCAATCTCGTATGGAATGTCAGACCCAGCAAACAGTCCCAGTAGCGGCAGCTTGACGTCCTTCCCGAGCTTCAGCTTATCAAATCCTGCCCTGTCGTTGATGTAGTTCCACCCGTATTTCTCCTGGGCTAGCTTGGTGATGTCCCTGGTATCTTGTCTGCAGCTACCGTCTGTCGTATTAGGCAGGAAGTGGCAGCGGCCGCCGCCTAGCATCAAGTCCACGACTCTGCCAAGCGGGTGTTCTCCGACTTCTTGAGCTGCAATGCTGTCCCCCTCCGACCGCAAGTTCACATGGGAAGCGAAGCAAGCAGGTGTAGCATCCGTAAGGTCTGTCGTAACCACCAGTCCCGTCATGTATCCCGCCTTCTTTGCCGCTTCTAACACGGTGCCACACGCTGTGTGGTCCGGTAAGACCGAAATCGCTCCATTGTAGCTTTTGAGTCCGCAGGAGAATGCTGTTGCGCCGGCGGCTGAGTCTGTCACCAAGCTGCTGGTGGACCTGGTGCGCGATTGCCCTATGAGATGCTGATCCAGTTGTAAAATATCGTCAATATCCAGGCCTCCTTCTTTTTGCCGAAAGCTTCGTGTCATGGAAAGACTTGCAGGTCCCATACCGTCGGAAACCATGAAGATGAGGTTGCGTTTCCCGCTCGGTTTCTTCGCAACATCGTCGGGAGTTGTCTCTCGTCGGTGCTGGACAAGAACCCCGAGAATTATGATCGCAGCTGTAGCTGTAACTGCCCATGCGAGCAGGCCGACTTCTCTCCAGAAGTGAGGGCGGCGTTGAGGTGGAGCATCTCTGGCACGAGTGCCGGTCAACAGTGTATCCTCTTCGGATGCCGACATCTCGAATGAAAGCTCCGAGGATGGTCGATCTGGCACAAGTAATGGTTTATTCGAGGGCGACATTGCGCCCGGAGAACGCAGAAATGAATTAAATAGTGGTGTCGTAGCCGACAAATAGGCTCGATGGAGCTCACAATACTCAAATGGAGGGAAGATGGTCGTCGATTTGTACAGTATAAGTTACTTTGTTATCGGTATCGCTTACTATTACTACATGTCTGACTGACAGCGAAAAACTAGGGATCACGCTCTACATGTCTGACTGGCACTGTACAACTGGGTGTCACGCGCCAAGATACGCCGCGAAATACGCCCAGAGACTCCCCACATGATAAGGTCTAAATCACAAATGAAGCATAATCGTTCGTGTAAGTGTCATGGTCGTGAATTCTCCTGAATTGGGAACGAAGAAGCTTTGTGCTAAATACAGCAACCCCATGCTGATTCATGTCGCCCTGCCCAGATATTGCACCCCATAACAAAGACAGCCAAATCCACACACTTAACGAGCCTTCTGGGACTCCTTAAGGACCTTCTTGACAATCTTCTGCTCCTCGATCAGGAAAGCACGGACAATGCGGTCACGAACGCAGTTGGCGCATCGCGATCCACCGTATGCGCGCTGGACGGTCTTCTTTGGGCGGGAGATTTGAGCATACTCGCGAGGGCGGAGAGCTGGGACCTGTGAGAAAACATGTCAGTTATCGTTCGGTGCTGGCTTTTCATTTCTTTCCAAGTCCGAACGTTGTGCCATAGTGCGAGTCAAAATCAGTGTAGCGAATTTCCCTCCCGTTCTTATTCCACGTTTCGACAGGTCTATTGCCCATTTCCAAGATTGATTATAGACCGTCTGAGAGAGCGTTGCGATGACACGAGTGTCTGTCTGTTGCGTCGTTTTCCGCATCGGAGTATTTTTACACCCCGCCATCCTTCCCTCAAGACGCCTCCAAGTTTTTCTTTCCACCAATTTCGACTCTGCACTGGTTCCTGGAAGACAAATATTGAAGGTGGTTCACTTACACCTGGGAGCTTGATGCCACAGTCACCGCACTTGGGTGCGGTGCCCTTCTTCTTGAGGTGGAGGTAACGGAGCTTGCCACCTGGAGTCCTGATAACGCGGACCTTGTTGGAGGTCGTGTTATACCTGTTATTGAAGTATCAGCAAATGCCCATATGCCGCATTCTGCGCGCCCATCGATGTGGTATTGTATGGCGACGGTGCGACGATGATATAGATTCGGGTGTGCTTACGGGTTCCTCCGTCTCTGTAGCAAGCAATTGTTAGTATTTTGAATTCGAAATATGGCGAAATAATGGGCAACGTACGTATGTCAATCTGTTGGACGGCATTGTGACTTCGTGATGTCTCGATGGTCGGGAAGTCGTGCGTTTGGTGTTGTCGACGATTAGAGATCTCAAGATTTCTCTCACTCCGGTAAATTTGGGGTTGTGCGGGCTAAGAGCTCGCTTAATTTTATTAGTGCGATGAATGCGCAGGTCACATGACACCGTTCTTAAATCATACTAGCGCCAATTATACCGTGGCTCGGAAAAATAATGATGTTGACCTGACAAGAGTCGATGAGGCAAAGCTATCGACAGCTCCTGATCAACTCCTCCAATTTGCGTCGGAGCGAGAATCAAAAGATAATCGAAATCTATTGTGTAATTGTTTTCTTTTGCGCATTCTGTGATCGCGCTTTTCTTTCATTTGCCGTCGCGTTCGGCGCGTCTCGAGGGGTGCAGGAAACGCATGGATACTGCAACCTGGAAGTAATCGACTGATCAACGGCACCTACGACCTCAACGACTTCACCGCATACAATCACTATATATTCGATTCCACGATGTCGTCCATACCTCCTCCCCCACCGCCCGGATGGAGCTCATCTGCTCAGCCATCCCAGCCTCTGGGCGCACCACCTGGCGCACCTCCCCCCCCAGGATACCGACCACCTCAAGATCCCCATGTCGCCAAATTTGCTCAAAAGAAGAAAGATTGGGTAAGGTCACAAAAGAATCGATTTGGGGAGAAGCGCAAAGGCGGCTTCGTAGAGACACAGAAGGCCGACATGCCGCCTGAGCATTTACGAAAGATCGTCAAGGATATTGGAGATGTTTCGCAAAAGAAATTCAGCAGCGACAAGCGTAGCTACCTGGGGGCATTGAAATATATGCCACATGCGGTTATGAAATTGTTGGAAAACATGCCCATGCCCTGGGAGTCAGCACGGGAAGTAAAGGTTCTATACCACGTCAACGGATGTTTGACCCTTGTGAATGAGATACCACGAGTTATCGAACCGGTATTCCATGCACAGTGGGCGTCGATGTGGGTTTGCATGAGAAGGGAGAAGAGCGATCGGCGACACTTCAAGAGAATGCGATTTCCGCCCTTTGACGATGAGGAGCCGCCTCTTTCCTGGTCCGAGAATATCGAGGACGTGGAGCCGCTGGAACCTATTCAGATGGAGTTGGACGAGAACGAAGATGCGGCAGTTTACGAATGGTTTTACGAGAACCGCCCGTTACTTGACACACCGCATGTCAATGGTCCAAGCTACAAGGAGTGGAATTTGACGTTACCTCAAATGGCAACATTATACCGACTGAGCCACCAGCTCTTGAGTGACTTGGTTGATAAGAACTACTTCCACATGTTTGAGCTCAAGTCTTTCCTCACCGCGAAGGCTCTCAATGTCGCCATTCCAGGCGGCCCAAGATTCGAACCCCTATACAAGGATGTTGATCCGAATGACGAAGATTTTGGCGAGTTCAATGCGATTGATCGCATCATTTTCCGGGCACCTATCCGCACGGAGTACCGTGTCGAATTCCCCTTCTTGTACAATTCATTACCACGAAGCGTTCATATAAGCAACTACTCTTACCCACAAATTGTTTATGTACGGGCAGAAGATCCGAGTTTACCGGCATTTTATTTCGACCCCGTTATAAACCCAATCTCGTCTAGATCAGTGGCACCGAAGAACATCACCGTCAGTCATGAAGACGAGCTATTTGGATATGGCAACAATGAGGAGGCCGAGGAGGACGAATTCATACTTCCGCAAGAAGCTGAGCCGTTTTTTGCAGACGAGGAGCTGTATACTAGCGAGACCGCGTCGGCGATTGCGCTCTGGTGGGCCCCTTACCCCTTCGATAGAAGGTCAGGCCGTATGGTGCGGGCGCAAGACGTCCCCCTTGTCAAGCAGTGGTACCTTGAGCACTGTCCCCAAGGGCAGCCGGTTAAGGTGCGCGTGTCATACCAGAAGCTACTGAAGACTTATGTCTTGAACGAGCTTCATAAGAAGAAACCGAAAGCCCAAAACAAGCAAAATCTTATGAAATCGCTAAAGCAGACCAAATTCTTCCAACAGACTACGATCGACTGGGTCGAAGCGGGCCTTCAAGTTTGTCGCCAGGGCTTCAACATGCTGAATCTTCTGATCCACAGGAAGAACCTCACATACCTCCATCTTGACTACAACTTCAATTTGAAGCCCGTCAAGACTCTGACTACCAAGGAGCGCAAAAAGTCGCGCTTCGGAAATGCTTTCCACTTGATGAGAGAAATTTTGAGACTCACCAAGCTTATTGTTGATGCCCAAGTCCAATATCGTCTTGGGAATATTGACGCATTCCAACTCGCAGACGGAATTCTGTATGCTTTCAACCACGTGGGCCAGTTGACTGGCATGTACCGATATAAGTACAAGCTTATGCATCAAATCCGGTCTTGCAAGGATTTAAAACATCTTATCTACTACAGATTTAACTCTGGCCCAGTTGGCAAAGGCCCTGGCTGTGGTTTCTGGGCGCCTGCTTGGAGAGTATGGCTCTTCTTCATGCGTGGCATTATCCCACTCCTAGAAAGGTGGCTTGGGAATTTGCTTTCTCGACAATTCGAAGGAAGGCACAGCAAGGGGGTTGCCAAGACTGTCACAAAGCAACGTGTGGAGTCTCACTTTGACCTTGAACTTCGTGCATCAGTTATGGCTGACCTAATGGACATGATGCCCGAGGGCATTAAGCAAAATAAGGTTAACACCGTTTTGCAGCATTTGTCCGAGGCTTGGAGATGTTGGAAGAGTAACATTCCTTGGAAGGTGCCAGGCTTGCCCGCACCAATCGAGAACATTATTCTGCGCTATGTTAAAAGCAAAGCAGATTGGTGGATTTCAGTGGCACATTACAATCGCGAACGTATTCGAAGAGGCGCAACAGTCGACAAAACAGTCGCAAAGAAGAATTTGGGTAGGTTGACTCGTCTTTGGCTTAAGGCAGAGCAAGAGAGGCAACACAACTATATGAAGGATGGGCCCTATGTTTCCTCGGAGGAGGCTGTCGCTATTTACACAACAACTGTTCACTGGTTGGAGTCTCGCAAGTTCTCACCTATCCCATTCCCTAGTGTTTCATACAAGCACGATACCAAAATCCTCATCCTCGCCCTCGAACGTTTACGAGAAGCCTATTCCGTCAAGGGACGACTGAACCAAAGCCAGCGCGAAGAGCTTGCCTTAATCGAGCAAGCATATGATAGCCCTGGTACTACACTGGAAAGAATCAAGCGCTTCCTGCTTACTCAAAGAGCATTCAAGGAAGTTGGAATAGATATGAACGACAACTACAGTACTATAAATCCAGTTTACGATATCGAGCCGGTCGAGAAAATCAGCGATGCATACCTTGACCAGTACCTATGGTACCAAGCCGACCAACGCCATTTGTTCCCAGCGTGGATCAAGCCATCCGACTCCGAAGTTCCGCCGCTTTTGACCTATAAATGGGCCCAAGGCATCAACAACCTCGACAAAGTATGGGAGACCGAGAACGGAGAATGTGATGTAATGATTGAAACGCAGCTGTCGAAAGTGTACGAGAAGATTGACTTGACGCTTCTGAATCGACTTCTCCGCCTCATTATGGACCACAATTTGGCAGATTACATCACGTCAAAGAACAATGTCCAGCTGACTTACAAGGACATGAACCATGTCAACAGTTATGGTATGATCCGTGGGCTGCAATTCTCCGCATTTGTTTTCCAATATTATGGCCTTGTTTTAGATCTGTTGCTGTTGGGTCTGCAGCGCGCTAGCGAGATTGCTGGACCCCCTCAGAGCCCCAATGATTTCTTGCAATTCAGGGACCGAGAGACCGAAACCAGACATCCTATCAGACTTTACACGAGATATATCGATCGAATCTGGGTGTTTTTCCGATTCTCAGCCGACGAGTCGAGAGATCTTATTCAGCGCTTCTTAACGGAACAGCCTGATCCCAACTTTGAGAATGTTATTGGCTATCGCAACAAGAAGTGCTGGCCGAGGGATTCTCGCATGCGTTTGATGAGGCACGATGTGAATCTAGGCCGGGCAGTGTTCTGGGACTTGAAAAATAGATTACCGCGCTCAGTTACCACTATTGAGTGGGACGACACTTTCGCAAGTGTTTACAGCAGGGATAACCCCAACTTGCTATTCTCCATGTGTGGATTTGAGGTCCGAATCCTACCGAAGTCTAGGAACATGAACGATGAGTTCCCAGTTAAGGATAGTGTGTGGTCGCTGGTCGATAATACAAGCAAAGAGAGGACTGCACATGCTTTCTTACAGGTCACAGAGGAAGATATTGCCAAGTTCAACAATCGCATTCGACAGATTTTGATGTCTTCTGGTTCAACCACGTTCACCAAAATTGCCAACAAATGGAACACCAGTCTCATCGCGCTTTTCACATACTATCGAGAAGCCGCCGTCTCTACGGTTAACCTTCTCGACACCATTGTCAAATGCGAAACTAAGATTCAGACGAGAGTCAAGATTGGGCTGAATTCTAAGATGCCTTCTAGGTTCCCGCCTGCTGTATTCTACACGCCAAAGGAATTAGGAGGTTTGGGCATGATATCTGGCTCGCATATCTTGATCCCAACCAGCGATAAGCGTTGGTCGAAACAGACAGATACTGGTGTCACCCATTATCGTGCTGGTATGACCCACGACGAGGATACTTTGATCCCAAATATTTTCCGATATATTATTCCTTGGGAGGCAGAATTTATAGATTCTCAGCGAGTGTGGACTGAATACTCCCAGAAGCGCCTTGAAGCTAATCAGCAAAACCGACGCTTAACACTGGAAGATCTCGAAGACAGCTGGGACCGTGGATTGCCGCGTATTAATACGCTGTTCCAGAAGGATAGGAGCACATTGAGCTTCGACAAGGGTTTCCGTGCTCGGACAGAATTCAAAACATATCAGCTAATGAAGAGCAATCCATTCTGGTGGACCAGCCAAAGACACGATGGTAAGCTGTGGAACTTGAATGCATACAGAACGGATGTTATCCAGGCGCTTGGAGGCGTGGAAACCATTTTAGAACATACTCTCTTCAAGGCCACAGCTTTCCCATCTTGGGAAGGTCTCTTCTGGGAGAAAGCCAGTGGATTCGAAGAGTCTATGAAATTCAAGAAACTGACGAACGCCCAACGGTCTGGTTTGAACCAAATTCCCAACCGTCGCTTTACGTTGTGGTGGTCTCCAACAATCAACCGTGCCAATGTTTACGTCGGTTTCCAAGTACAACTGGATCTTACTGGTATTTTCTTGCACGGAAAGATTCCCACCTTGAAGATCTCTCTTATCCAAATCTTCAGAGCTCATTTGTGGCAAAAGATCCACGAGAACGTCGTTATGGATCTCTGTCAAGTATTTGATCAAGAATTGGAGTCTTTGGGCATCGAAACTGTTCAAAAGGAAACCATTCATCCGAGAAAATCTTACAAGATGAACAGCTCGTGCGCCGATATCCTCCTGTTCGCGAGTCACAAATGGAATGTAACAAGACCATCAATTCTATTCGATACCAAGGATGTTATTGAGCCCACGACAACCAACAAATTCTGGGTCGATGTGCAGCTACGGTATGGTGACTACGATTCTCATGACATTGAGCGATACACTCGCGCAAAATACCTGGACTATACCACTGATAGCATGAGTATCTATCCTTCAGCGACTGGCCTTATGATCGGTATTGACTTGGCATACAATCTCTACTCGGCTTATGGGCAATACTTCCCAGGTCTGAAGACGCTTGTTCAGCAAGCTATGGCCAAGATCATGAAGGCTAACCCAGCCTTGTATGTTCTTCGAGAACGTATCCGCAAGGGTCTTCAGCTCTACGCCTCGGAGAGCAACCAAGAGTTCCTGAACTCCCAGAACTATTCTGAGCTGTTTAGCAACCAAATCCAGCTTTTCATTGACGACACTAACGTTTACCGTGTCACCATTCATAAAACTTTCGAGGGTAATTTGACGACAAAACCCATCAACGGCGCCATCTTCATATTCAACCCTCGTACGGGTCAACTGTTCTTGAAGATTATCCATACTAGTGTCTGGGCTGGACAGAAACGTTTGGGTCAACTAGCGAAGTGGAAAACTGCTGAAGAAGTGGCTGCTCTCATCCGTTCGCTCCCGGTTGAAGAACAACCAAAACAGCTTATTGTCACAAGGAAGGGTCTATTGGACCCTCTAGAGGTCCATTTGCTCGACTTCCCGAATATCTCCATTCGTGCCTCCGAACTGCAGCTGCCGTTCCAATCGGCGATCAAGTTGGAAAAGCTCAACGACATGATTCTTCGTGCTACTGAGCCTCAAATGGTACTCTTCAACCTGTACGATGACTGGCTGAAGACAATATCCTCTTACACGGCGTTCTCTCGTCTCGTCTTAATCCTGCGTGCTCTCCACGTCAATGCAGACAAGACAAAGCTTCTCCTGAGGCCAGACAAAACCGTCATCACACAAGAACATCATATTTGGCCAAGTTTGTCGGATGAAGATTGGATCAAGGTAGAAACGCAACTCCGAGATCTCATTTTGAATGACTACGGAAAGAAGAACAATGTCAACACCTCCAGTTTGACCAGTAGCGAAGTCCGTGATATTATCTTGGGTATGGAGATTAGTGCTCCGTCTATGCAACGCCAACAAGCAGCGGAAATCGAGAAGCAGCAACAGGAGCAGCAGCAGCTTACTGCCGTTACCACCAAGACGCAGAACGTCCACGGAGAGGATATCATTGTCACAACCACATCCCAGTTCGAGCAGCAAACCTTTGCATCGAAGACAGAATGGCGTACGAGGGCTATTGCCACGTCTAATCTACGAACCCGTGCGAACAACATCTACATTTCTTCAGATGACATCAAGGAGGATGATCATTTCACATATATCATGCCCAAGAACGTACTGAAGCGCTTTATCACAATTGCGGATCTGCGTGTTCAAGTTGCTGGGTACTTGTATGGCTCATCCCCGCCTGATAATGACCAAGTCAAGGAGATTCGCTGTATCGTCATGGTTCCACAGATTGGCAATACTCGCGATGTTCAACTGCCACATCAGTTGCCTCAGCATGAGTACCTGGAGAAGCTGGAGCCGCTCGGTATTATTCATACTATTTCCGGAAATGAACCCCCATACATGACTGCGGCCGATGTTACACAACATGCGCGCCTCATGAACTCCCACAACTCATGGGACAAGAAAACAATCACTATGACGGTTTCGTTCACACCAGGAAGTGTTTCTCTCGCATCGTGGGCACTCACTCCGCAAGGATACAAGTGGGGAGCGGAGAACAAGGACCTTGGCAGCGAACAGCCTCAAGGGTTCAGTACGAGCATGGGAGAGAAATGCCAACTTCTGTTGTCTGACAAGATCCGAGGATATTTCCTCGTACCGGAGAACAACACCTGGAACTACAGCTTCATGGGAAGCGCATTCGGCGGAATCGAGAAGAAGCCAGTTCACGTGAAGATTGACACACCCCTACCTTTCTACAATGACCAACATCGACCCCTACACTTCCAAAATTTTGCCGAACTGGAAGATATCTGGGTGGACCGGTCGGATAATTTTGCTTAAGGGGTATAAGATTGCGAGCTTCTAGAAGCAATTTGGATCGTTCTACGCGTCAAGGCATGGATTGTGGCTTGGGATGGGACATGACAATTTAAGGGGCGTTTGCGGGCGCCTGGACAGGGCTGTAGTGTAATATTGTGTACTGTACTTTAGCATATGTATTGATCGAATTCGGTTTAGATTCCCAAAAATATACACACTCTAGCGTATTATCGATTATGGAGCTGATTGATAAGTTCTTATTGAGCGCGATGTGGCTTGACACGGTGCTTAGGTGGCATGATTTTGGAACACGAAGATATTTACCAGAGTAAGTGCATTGATGGTGATGACTTCTTCTAACGGTAGTGAAATTTCCGGTGTGGCCAGAAATAACTGGACAGGGGGGTTGACATGAAAGATATTTTTGTCGACTCGTCATTTCAACAATCCGTCATTATTTTGCTTCTATTTGAACTTCCATGAAGCGCATGTAAACGCAATCTTAATAGTATTGACGAACTCCGATTTTTGTTTGGAACGGCCGTGTTGTTTGGACGCCTGACCGTACTATGCTTTAACAGAAATTAGCATGCATGAAACTCGCCGTGTATGGCATTGACGGCGAGCGGGCGGTAATACCGACACAGATTAAGGCCAAGGATATCGATTGCCCACACGAACCATAGCTACGTAGTAGCTTCACCCGCATCAACGCTCATTCGACAATAGTTTCATTTACGGGCAGGGCATTCCTGTGTAGGCCGTCGAGAACCACAATATTCGAATATTTGAGTACTAATTCGAGTACTAGGAGCATGCGACTTGTGGCGTTTTGGACACTGTACGCTGTACGCTGTACGTACTTGGGAGTGAGATTGAACTATTGAAGGTACTACTGGATTTCGATTGTTACCGGGATTTACTCGGTACTTCGCCTTGATGTAGAGGAGGTAGCGATCATCATCATCATCCCCAGATTATTTCGTGGGACCTCGTGGTAATGTCTCACCACGGCTCGGTAACGTTAGTGAGGCGGGAATAATGCTGGGTCCCTCGTGCCCTACTACGACTACTACACCCTTACTCGCCCCTACTCGCCCCTACTCGCCCCTACTACGCCCTCTACTACGCCTACCATAGTAAGGTACTGTGCTCGGTCTTTTCTTGTCCCCATAAGGAAATTCAACGTGGGCACCATAAAAAAAAGCCTTGACAATCTCCATGGGAAGCCCTAGACCCCATGAGACGAATTCTCCGCCCGAAGTATCCATTGGACCGTTTCATCACGTCATCTCCGTGATATTCGCCGCGGCCCTATGGAAAAGGAGCAGACCTTGCCTGTCATCCATGTCATGTGTGATAATTTTGTACCTGTATTTCAGTACATACAATGCCCATTTCAGAGTGGGTTGCGTTGGCGTTCACTAGCACCAGTACCTTACAGAACCGTCACTAACTACGAGTCCAGGGGCCAGGGATGCGCTCAACGGTGCTCCCTGAATGAAGACGAGGAGTATGACCGGCATGGCATACAATAATAGTACCTTACACGGGGGCTGGAGAGTCTGCAGCAGAGTAAGCCGAAGTGACAGAAGTAATGGCCTTCTATCCGACAGCCGCCTGGAGGCCGCGGTAGTATTTTCATTCCCACGTGTCGTCCGTCTCCTTTCTGCTCTTCCGGGCCACAATGTGGCACTGGTTTCATACTTCCACGCCACACACGTTTCCCTCGGATTCCTCGATGCCATCGCCCCGCCGTGTCGCATCAGCCTCCCTTTTGTTTTCCAAACTTCATGCTCGATGCGAACCCCTTCCTATTCTTGCACACGGTTGGCAATTTGACCCCCATATCGGGAAAAGCCAATCTGATCATCGCCCCTCTCCCCCCTGCCTGCCCTACAATAATGCGGTCAGCGGATGCCTGGAAGCACCAGGGTTGTAATGGTACAGTATAGTCAGAGAGTCCACTTTGGGTCAGGACCCTAAGAGGAGGGGATCCACGGATTATGCATACGGCAATGCCCAAGAACCACAACATCCATGACCGGTACTCCAAGGATAGCCACACACGCCACAACCCAGCATCAGGCTCTGTCTCGTCCCAGCTCTTCAGGCGAGTTCGAGGGTCGCTTTAATACCAGTAATTAGGTTATCCGCCTGCCGCATAGATCGTTGTGCTCCACGGGGAAGATCTCTCAGTCGTGGTGCTTGGCATGTGGATATCGGATCAAGGGCCACCCCATATAATAAGTTGCCATATCCTCGATCTTCCTCCGCTCTTTGATACTAGCTATATCTATATTGCTCCCGCCTTCCGAATACCCTACAGCCTATTCGTTTACAGCTTAGAAAACATACTCGGTTGGACCCTCCTATAGTAAAGTCTGATATAGACCACAACAAAATCATCCACCGTGGGAAACACCAAACACACGCGATAGTTTCGCGAGATTCAGAAACATCACCAAACAAGCACCATACTTATTTCACATTTTCCATTTTCGGCAAGCTGCCAGAGCGATCCGCTCTGGAAGAATCCATGCACGCTGGCGGCACCATATCGAGTAGTGCCGGGCTACAATTACTCTGCACAGGTATCAAATGCGGACGAGGGCACCCAACAACAGCATCTGTACGAGCCACAGCATCATCAACAACTCCAACACGCTGGCGCTCAAAACCATGACCCGCTGCAAGACCTTGGTGGGCAGCAGTCGCAGCATCACCACCAACCTATGCTGCTTGGAGATCCCATGGCCCAGCTTGCCAGCCAACCGCACTTCAGAGGCGGTCAGCATCTAACGTACGGTACTCCAAGCCAGCAACGCTCGTCAAGTTTGAAGAGAGGGCGGCCACACGAAGAGCTTGATATGAACCTAGGGCTCGAAGACGATGGTTTGGAATCTCTGGGGCAGCAAAGTATGGTGGGGTACGGCCAGCCCCCACCACCACAGCATCATCACCACCATCATATTCCGGACTCAGGACGTCCGTCGAAAATGTCAAGGCATGGTGGTGTTGATGAAGGAATGATGTCTCAAGGCGCCCCAAGCGTAGTCGGCCAACCAGGAATGCCATCGCCAGCTCAGAAGCCGCGCGGACCGAAGTTGAAGTTCACTCCCGAAGATGACCAACTGCTCGTCGACCTCAAAGAGAACAAATCTTTGACCTGGAAGCAAATCGCCGAGTTCTTCCCCGGACGATCATCTGGAACACTGCAAGTGCGCTACTGTACGAAACTCAAAGCTAAGACTACGCAGTGGACCGATGAGACAGTAATAATAACCCCATCTTCGCATAAATTTTACTAGCTAACATGGTGCTACTTTAGGTTCAGAAACTTCGCGTCGCACTTCAGGACTATGAGCAAGAGAAGTGGCGCATCGTTGCTGGCAAGGTGGGGACTGGCTTTACACCAGCAGCGTGCCGGGAGAAAGCGGATGAATTATAGCAGTCAGCGTCTCCAACAGGAGCGCAAGCTTCTGAGTTCGGGGACAATAAAGGGTATTCAGATCTAGCGGAGGATAGCGAAAGTGACAGCGACAGCGACAACGAGAGTGGGAGCGGCAATTCAAGAAACGAGGAGGATCTCAGGGATCTTTCACTTGAGAGATATCTAGGGGATATTAGGATATGATGGCACGGATATGGAGTTTGGTGGTTGGTTGGCGACAGGGTGAATACGAATGGGATGGGATAGATGGTAAAATTGGCCCGGAGGAAAAACACATACATGGGCATACAAAGGCGGAAACGGAGACGGCGACGACGACAGCTACGCATATTACTTTCAAATCTCGCCACACACTACCTAATACACTCGGGCAGGACCTCGACATCTTTCCTTTGTCTATATATCATTCGCTACGCGGTTTATGAGGGAGGTTACTTCGAGGGATGGGCGATATGACGACAGGTTATAGAACGGAATACCCCCTTCGGTCCAATCGCATCTCTATTTTGCATTTTAATTTTCCTACGGTATTGCAGACAGGCTTGTCAAACTTGTAATTTACGAGCTACAGTAATAATCTTGCGTTCATTGGCTTGCGCCACACATCTTTTGCTTTTCAGGTAGAATTATATAGACTGTAAACACTTTAATTGGAACACTCATTTTCTAACAACTGTTGGGTTGTTGTCACCAGGCGGGTGATTCACAGCAGTTACACGACCTACCTCACTGACCGACTTTCTAATGGACCAGGCTGGGCCTCATGCGTGAACAGGGGATGCAGAATACTTCAGCAATGTGCCTGAGTGTACAATACCCAATCCATCGACTGGCAGCATCATTATATGGAACTATTGAAATCAAATCCAGACCCTTCCCGCCCTGTGAATAGATAGCTAATGTCATTAGCGGTAAGAGGGAGTGTTGTTCTGAGATTGCCACACAGACCACAGGGCCACGAGCCACAATCTATCACTTACTGGGCATCTACAGTGTTACCCCTAGAGTATATGCGCCATCTTAATAAACTAGCCACGCAGCTCTTCGAGTAGTGAGGCGACACGCTCGCCAAGGCTTGCCGCAAGTCCCGAAACACATCGCCCGCGAGGATTATCCATATGATCCCCGCGCCTTATCGAAAACTTCCCGACCTCATACACACCATCACAGACTGCGTGCGGGGTATGTGCGGGCGCCCCGATAGTATGTCGTATATCAACAGCCAACATCTCTACTGCCTCCAATCTATTTGCCACGTTGCGCCAAGGGCGTTGCGCTCCGGCCCTTCTGTGCCCTTTTGCCTACTATGCGGCCATTTGCATCGATCGATGGCTTGTAGACCGGGTCTGTCACGAATGACCGGTTGGGGGCTGCATGAGGGCCTGTCGGCATCGTAGACGAACCGGCAATCGTCCGAGGTGTATCTGCCCCCTGTTCCCTGGTTTCCTCTGGCCCGACTGGTCCAAATTCCCCTTTGCCCTTCGTGCATGGCTGTGAAGAAGTACTTACAAGCGAAGTGCTGAGCCGCTGGATCTGTGTATGGGTCCGAAGTACCTCTTGCACGGCAGTGAACGGGCCGGGACAGAATTTTGGGTGTGAGTGAGTGATGCTATCATGCGGTTTCAGAGGTGTCTGAGGCTGACTGTGGTGGCGGGGGAGCGAGGATTGTGAAGTTGGGGGCAGACGAGACGATATAGAGAGGAGGAGAGATGGCAGGGAGTGCCTGGCGTCGATGAACGACAGACTGAGCTGATCATAATGCCAACTGCCATAAACCCCAGTACCCAGTCTTGGGACGGGAATGAGGCAGGGAAAGTTCGGATGATGATGGCATATTTGGGCTGATATGAATGATGATGACCGGGAAAGACTGTTCGGTGATGGGATATAGAAATTGGGGTCTTAATAGGAACTCCGTGCCGACGGTGAAGCACGGGTTGTGAGACGACCGAATGCTTCAGCCTCTACGACATATATTAGTGATAGATTGGTGATGATATTTTAACATTGGTAATCATCAACAGCTCCTTGGGGTGCAGAGCCTGACTGCATGATTATCAAAACTGCCGTGGGCTTGGTTATCATCTTGGTTGTCATGCCCTCAATCACCCGCGTTTAGGTCTCGTGTCGGGGGATATCCAGTCCCTACGTCACCTCAAGTGTAACACAAACAATACGCATATGCACGCAGGAGTATAAAGTTTCCGAGACAACGCTGTGTTCAAGCGTTGCTACTTGGACCCTTACTCTCATCTGGTGCTATGCAAGCAGTGTTGGCCGGCCTAGTGTTTTTTGCTGGTTTTGGAGTGCAGTGAGACATATACCAACAATTGGCGATAACGTGATAAAAAAAAACACGTTACTCAGACGAAAACAACTGCGCAATACGGGGTCGTGGGGATGACTTTTGTGGGCCAAAAATGAGGAAAGAACGATCTGTCGTGAGCGTGGGGCTGTGTAGCTTGCGGGGACGAC
Source organism: Pseudogymnoascus sp. VKM F-4516 (FW-969) (assembly GCA_000750815.1). Lineage (NCBI taxonomy): Eukaryota > Fungi > Ascomycota > Leotiomycetes > Thelebolales > Thelebolaceae > Pseudogymnoascus > Pseudogymnoascus sp. VKM F-4516 (FW-969). The sequence goes on from JPJZ01000065.1 coordinate 26,691, forward strand.
GTGGACGACTCGTGTTGTGTGGAGCGTACGTCACGTATCACGTACCGTATTGTGGAAGACATGGTAATTAACAATGAGGATCAATGAGGATCAATGAGGATCAATCAGAGGAAGAAACGATTCGTGTGAGAGAGAGATCTACTGTGATATATAAGAATTAAGAAAAGGCGCTGAATCGACCGGTTGCGGGGAGACACAGTCAACAAGGGGAGACAACAAAAGTAGCTATTTCTAGAACAGCCACTTTTCCATACTAGTCAGCCACCACGTGGCTTAGCACTGCCACAACTCTATTCAACCGGCGCAAGGCAATTCGGCCGTTTTGCCTGTCGTGGTCTTGGCCCTGGCAATATTCTACCCTTACCATGCTCACTCTTTGAGGGTTAATTTATTCCTTATCGCTATTATTCCAGAGACAATCTTCGAATTCGAAAGTCGAAAGTCATTCGTTTTGCAGTGTCAGTGTCAAATGCTAGATCTCGCCAAGAACCATTTTAGTGTTCGCCCTGCATCGAGTCGGTCGATCTAGTCAGAGCGACAGCCAACCATTTCGACACGACGCGCACTCCTGTTCAAGTCGGCGTCGGGTTCAATGCGGCCAACTAAATATTACTACCTTTATTAGAGTGCGAAACCTCCCTCTCCGACAACCGACAAGGCTCCCGCGCGACCCTCTGAGGACCCTCCTGTACTGGAGAATTCCTCTGGCTGAAGCCACTCCGCATGAAGGAGGAGGACCAAGGGCGTTAGGGACCGGCTCATACAAAGCATGACAGATGAGCCAAAGGCAGATGCTACATCTGCCACCGCGGACAACAATGCACCACCTCGAAACTTGACAATAGACACAAGGGCCGCCGATGGCCGGGGCAGTTCTGCACAGAGGACCCCCTCACCACTTAGCCCACAGTCCAGGGCCCCATTACCAAGAGCAAATAGCGCACCTATTCCACCATGGAAGCCAGCGATATCACCAGGGTTATCACCGACCTCTCCAACAGGTCGCGATCGAGGGTACTCGCTGAGACGCGCTCTTTTCACCAGAGGTGTCGGGACGCTTCCCCCGAAAGACATCGAGCTTGCCGAAAGCGGACCACCACAACCGCCGCAGGATGGCTACCCATTTCCGCCAACAGAGGCACGACCCGAGGAGAAGAAAGAAGACATACGACCTGAAGTTACTGCGCCGCCTGCAACAGAACTTCCTCCCATACAAGAGTCAAAGAGCAATTTTATGACTGATTCGCTACCAAATTACTCGCAATGGGTTATACAGCAGAGGAAACATGGTCTGATTGCAAAAGTTGAAACGAACTGCAAGAAGACATACAAGGAACTGAGAAAGCGCATCCTTAGGATTCAGGATATCCCACCAAGTAAGGATGGACGGCATATATACCTGGATCCGTCGAGGAGGCGCCCTTGTATAGACGAACGGACAAAGAAGGACTATATCGGGAACTCGATACGTTCTTCTAGGTATACGCTATGGAATTTCTTGCCGAGACAACTTTTGTTCCAGTTCGGGAAGATCGCCAATTTTTACTTCTTGATCATTTCAATCATGCAGATGATCCCGGGATTGAGTACTACTGGTACATACACGACAATCGTCCCGTTGCTGGTCTTCATCACTTTGAGTATGGCAAAAGAGGGTTATGACGATGTCCGCCGTTACAAGTTGGATAAGGCGGAAAACAGGCGAGAAACCAAAGTTATGCGCGAGGTTTCCGAGTCCGAAACCGCCTCTGACGATGCGGATGTTTGGGTGCCCACCAAGTGGCAAGATGTCAAGGTTGGGAACATAATAAAACTCGCCAGAAACGACCCGGTTCCGGCAGATATTGTTTTGCTTCATTCCGACGGCGTGAATAATATCGCCTATATTGAAACCATGGCGCTAGATGGCGAAACCAACCTCAAAGCCAAGCAGCCGTCTCCCAATATGGCGGGCAAATGTAAGGATGCGAATGCCATAGCAAAGTGCGATGCTTTATTTGTGGCTGAGGATCCCAATATGGATCTGTACAACTTCGAGGGCAGAGTCACAGTAGACGGCGATACCTTACCACTTACCACCACGGAGATTGTCTACCGCGGCAGCATTCTTCGCAACACAAATACTGTTGTCGGAATGGTGATTAATACTGGAGAGGAGTGCAAGATTCGAATGAACGCCAACAAAAATCCGAGAATTAAGGCGCCTACCATGCAATTCGTTGTCAACAGAGTCGTCATAATCGTGGTTTTCTTCGTTCTCGGCTTGGCTAGTATATGCACTATTGCTTACCAGATCTGGGCCAAGAAAGTCGAATCCAAATCGTGGTACCTGTCCGGCGCGAGAGTACCAGCTGGGCAAATCCTATCCAGCTTCATCATTATGTTCAACACGATGATCCCGCTCTCGTTGTACGTGAGCTTGGAGATTGTCAAGTTGTGGCAGCTGGTACTCATGAACGACATCGATATGTACGACCCGATTTCTGACACACCCATGCAAGCCAATACTACAACTATCAACGAAGAACTAGGCCAGATTAGCTATGTTTTCTCCGACAAGACCGGGACTCTAACAGACAACGTTATGCGTTTTCGCAAAATGAGTGTTGCCGGAGTCTCCTGGCTTCATGATTTTGATATTCAGAAGGAAGCTGCTTTAGCGGCTCCGGCAGGTAAAACGGCAGGAAAAGGCAAACAGAAGGCACGGAAGTCACGAGGGTCGAGTTCAACCCGATATACTGTCGAGTCAACCATCACAGATGATAGAAGCTCAGAAGCTGAGTATGGAAGGGGAGCCCTTGCAGTCCCTCAATTCATGAGCACTGGACCACGGTCGGTCAAGGGGCAATCGCAACTGAAGACACAACAGCTGCTTGAATACCTGCGCCACAAGCCACATGGCGTGTTTGCGCGAAAGGCTAGATTCTTTTTGCTCTCATTGGCACTCTGCCACACCTGTCTCCCTGAAACCCAGGAAGATGGCACCGTCGATTTTCAAGCTGCCTCGCCGGATGAACTTGCTCTTGTTCGAGCGGCGCAAGATCTCGGCTACATGGTCATTGATAGAGCTGCCCAGACAATTACGTTGAAGACTCGTCCCAACGGGTCTACTGGCCCTGAGACCGTCGAGATCTACACTGTTCTTGATGTCATTGAGTTCACCAGTAAGAGGAAGCGCATGTCCATAATCGTCCGATTTCCTGACGGCCGCCGATGTGTGTTCTGCAAAGGAGCAGACTCGGCGGTTGTAAAGCGTTTGAAGCTCAGTCACCTCGCGACACAGAAAAAGGCGGAAGTTGAGCGAAGATCCAGCATGCGCAAGAGCATGGATGCGGAGCACGCCCTAAGGCGAAGGAGTGATGCATACAATGGCAGTCCAAGGAACAGCATGAGTATTGACTTGAGTAGAAGTCTAGATCTCGCGCGGACTAGCATCGGTGCTGCCCCAAGAACAAGTGGGGTTGGGAACAGATTCAAGCCATTCCGCGAGGAGATGAAGTCGTGGCTTGAGGATCGCGAAACTAATACTGAACCTCAATCTGGTGCCAATTCTATTGAATATGCAACCCCCAAGACTTCGCTTCAGATGCCTAGGAAGTCGTTTGCTTCCGTGATCATAGACGAAGAGGAATACTTTGACCACATGGTCGATGAATCGCTAGCCGTCAATGAAGCGGCTGTTTTCGAGCGTTGCTTTCAGCACATCGAAGACTTTGCAACTGAAGGCCTTCGAACCTTGCTCTACGGATACAAATTTATTGATGAGCAAGAGTACAACATATGGAAGAAAGTATACCACGATGCGGCTACTAGTCTCGTCGATCGGCAGGACCGTATCGAAGAAGCTGGAGACTTGATAGAAAAGGATTTCGACCTGGCAGGCGCTACTGCCATTGAAGACAAATTGCAGAAGGGCGTGCCAGAAACGATTGATAAGCTTCGACGAGCGAATATCAAGCTGTGGATGCTTACTGGCGATAAGCGTGAGACGGCCATCAATATCGGCCACTCTTGCCGTCTTATCAAGGATTACTCAAAGGTGATAATTCTCGATACTGCGTTGAGTACTGTTGAACAGCTTATGGCTACATCGCTTTTGGAAATTGGCCAGGGCTCCGTTGCGCACTCCGTTGTTGTCGTTGATGGACAAACGCTTAGCGATATTGAAGCCAACGAGACATTGTCCCAGCTATTCTTCAGCCTCGCAGTTCACGCCGATTCCGTCATTTGCTGCCGCGCCTCACCATCCCAGAAAGCTCTTCTCGTCAAGAAAATTCGCGTTCGTGTCAATGGCTCAGTAACGCTTGCCATTGGTGATGGCGCCAACGATATTGCTATGATTCAAGAAGCCCATGTTGGGATTGGAATTACTGGTAAGGAAGGCTTGCAAGCTGCCCGCATTTCCGATTACTCGATAGCGCAGTTTCGATTCCTCCAGAAGCTGCTGTTGGTTCATGGCCGCTGGAATTATGTTCGTACCGGAAAGTATATATTGGGGACTTTCTGGAAGGAGATGCTGTTTTATCTGACTCAAGCTCTGTACCAGCGTTGGAATGGGTATTCCGGTACTTCTTTCTACGAATCCTGGAGTTTGAGTATGTTCAACACGCTGTTCACGTCACTCCCCGTCATCTTCTTAGGTATTCTCGAGCAAGATTTGTCTGCGGCGACTTTACTCGCCGTGCCTGAATTGTATTCACAGGGCCAGCGTGGCGAGGCGTTCAACATCAAGAAATACTTTGGGTGGATGTTCATGGCCACCCTTGAAGCTTGCCTGGTGTATTTCATGGTGGTCAGTCTGTTTTCGTGGCCTGCTATTGTAGGCGACGATGGGATCTTTGCAATGGGGGATCTTTCGTTTGGTATTTGCGTCATTATTATCAACACGAAACTCCTGTAAGTTCATGCCAAAATATGCCACAATGTCGCACAAAACTAACGGGAATTTACAGGTTCATTGAGAAGCAGAATAAAACCCTCCTCTCCCTCCTCGCCTTTACTATTTCAATCGTCCTCTGGACCCTTTGGAATATTGTCCTTAACTATATATATGCAACGAAAGAGTCACTGGCGTACAATGTACGCGACGGCTTCATCAAGGGGTTTGCAGGGTTGCTCCCATGGTGGATAACTGGTATTGTTACGATCACTGCGTTCCTAATTTTTGAGTTTGGGGTAGCCAGCGTACGCAAGACGTTCTGGCCGGTTGATACAGACGTCTTCCAGGAACTGGAGAAAGATAAAGCGATGAAGAGGAAATTTGAGATAGCGTGCAGAGATGTGCTGGGCGGGACGAAGGGGGCGACTGAGGCTGAAATATTAGAAGAAGAAGAGAAGGAAGAAGAGGAGCGAGAGAAGAAGAGGCTGGAGGAGGAGGTTAGCCAACTATTACATAAGAGGGCGATGGATGCTGCTGCACAGGATACCACGGTTAGAAAGTAAATTAGAAAAATACATATTTTGGCACTACATTTCTCGATCCACTCCTTATCGCCCTCGTACTAAACGTCGGTATGCACATGGGGAGGAGGTATAACGATCCGGCGATGTTCCACAGTCCGTAGATAATAACGAAAGATTCACAGCCTTGAATATAGCCACAAGTACGGCCTATCAAACCCGAAAGTGGGAAAGATCATTGTAATTCTTTCAGACCCTAACATATCCCGCAGCTTTTCCGTGAACGCCATCACCATGTCCAAATTCCATCTCCACCGGTCACAACCTATCCCCTTGGTGCACCTCTCCCGCTTGCCCTCGCCCTGCTGACTGTCGCTCTGCCTCTTGCCAATCCCACACCACGTCCCTTTACGCCCCTCGAGCGGAACATGGGAGCATTCCTGTCATCTCATTAGCACAGTCCTTGTGTCCGCATAGTCCAAACACAGGCTATCTTACCTCAACATATCCGGCACGATGAAAAACCTCACATGCGATCCTCTAATGTATACCTGGTCCAAATGCGATACGCGTCCATCGCGGGCCGTCACCGTGATGTCCTTGAGTTGCACGTTCATGTTATCCTCAGCCTCGAGTAGCTTTCCACGGTAGACCTGTCCGGACGTAATTTCTAGTGTGACAACGTGACCCTATAACAAGCTCATATTAGCATGGTTCTTCTCATGGCCTTGCCCCTTAGTCCATCTTGCTATGCACGCAATTGCTCAAGGTTTCTGGGGCGAGGTGGGGTTGCAGAAATTGGATGATGTACCTGAGCTTCGTTCAGCAACTTAATAGGAATTCCGATAGTGCTCGTCATCTTGGCGTCGTGTCGCGATGCTTAACGACAATATGCGAAGAGCTGGGTTGTGGTGAGAGTGAGGATATGGTTGTGTGGAATCGTGGGGTGGACGTTGTAGACGAGGCCCGCGCGGTTGAGGTTGACCAGATAGAGCTTGAAGCATCGGCGCTAACGCGCCTCACAAGATTTCTGCGTGCAAGGCTGAGATCCGCGCGACGTCAGGTGACCTTACCCGCGATTGTTTCACCACAAGAACTTGGCTTTTTGATACAGAGAAGCCTACTCTAATATCAGTCTCAGAGCGCCTCAAATTTTAAACTTCGCAATGCATTAAAAATTTAATAGTCCATTTCTTGTTCTTGTATTATCACAGTGTTTTAAATACCTTTCGCGCCGTCAACCGCATCGATGGTTGATTTCCGTACCTTCAACCTCTCGGGAACGCTCTCGTCGCTGAACCTCCTCTTCCGCCCCTCCCAATGTATCCCTCAAGCTGTTGTGCGGAACTTCAATGAGCTGCCCATTCCGCTATCTCGCGCTTTCGATAATGATAAACGCTTTGGAAAGGTGAATATTCGGGCCGTGGTTCTGGACAAAGATGACTGCTTTGCCAGGCCTGGCGAGAACGAGATTGCGCCAGAGTTCAAGGTATGTGACTTTATTTCCTCTTGTCAATACCCATTGGGAGCCACTAGATGCGGTACTGTCGTCTCTTTTGTAACTATATTCACGTGATTATGTGCCTATTTTTATTGCCCTGAGTACTCCCTCCCATATACGAACATTAAACTAACCACGGATCAGGCCCAATTCTCTCGCCTTCGCGCAGCCTACCCGCATCCATCTATGCTGATAGTTTCAAACACAGCTGGAACTTCCTCCATGGACCCCAACCTTACCTCCTCTGCCCTCCTCTCCGCGGCGACATCCGTTCCTGTCCTCGCACACCGCACCAAGAAGCCCGGCTGCAGCGCTGAGATAATGGCTTACTTCCACTCCCATGCTGAATTACGCGACTTGAAGCCCGAAGAGGTAGCTGTGGTTGGGGACCGCCTCGCGACTGATGTTGTGCTTGCAAATCGCTTGGGCGCGTATGCCATATGGGTTCGGGAAGGTGTAGTGAATAGGGAAGAGAAGAGCCTTTTTGCAAGGTGGGAATACGGGGTTCACGATTGGTTGAAGAGAAGGGGGGTCCAGAGCCCTGTGCCGGGGAGCCCTTTTGAGTGAAGGACGAATATATACAATTAAACCTCAGGGTTGCCACATCATTATGTGCATTGGACCTGGGCAGGCCCCAATACGTTGGGCCAGCAGCCTATAGATGAGATGCGTAGTGAATTTGCAGCAACGAGCGCTTGAAGTTTTTACTCGTCTGGGTCTTCATACCCGCTTCATGGATGATCAAATTGCAGTCGATAAACCCGTAATGTTCTTCCTGGATAGCTCTGGAACCCTGCCTAATATAGTTTTGTTGCATTATTTAGAATTATCTCTGGCGTGGTATACGTGAGGGTAAGAGCACGATGCATTATTTCAAAGATCTTCGAGATCGCTTCAAATTTCGAATACTGTAGGGATGCAGAAGAACCTATAAATAGAACTCGATGCAGCATAACCCTGCGCTATCTGATTACCCAACGCGCAAATACCTTCTCGTCGGAGTAACTTCAAACTGTTCAAATACCGAGGGCACCGGATCCTTCTACTGATAAAGCTAAAGCCAATACTTTACTGAAATGCACAGATCGCCTGCGTAGCGCTAACGCAACTATGACAACACTCCTAGACCTGCCCACCGAGGTGCTTCAAGTAATCATTTCTGATATCCAGCCTATTAGGGATATTGCGGCTCTTGCGGTGCAGTGCCAGCGTCTTCATGGGCTGTGCGATATGGCAACCAGGAAGAAGTACCATCGAATCCGACTCAATATACAGTCCAACCTCCGAAAATCCACTGAACTCTTGTTGTCTATTCTGCGAAATCCGGTATTAGGAACTTATGTACGCGATATTGAATTTAACTACGATCGTACCTTAGGCCAGCTTAAATGGGGAGAACACAGTGGGATCGGCGAAGAAGATACAGCCAGAGTATATTCAGCAACAAGAAGGGCTGGCTTTAGCGGAATCGACGAGCGACGAGTCGTAGAGTTTGTTCTCGAGGACGCCAAGGTCTTGCGTACATACCGCACTGGGCTTAGCCATAGAATGTAAGGAGCAACTCTCTGACAATAGATGCTGGACGGAAGTGAACTGATTGATACCATAGTCGAAATGTCCAATTCTCTTACCAAGACAGCCCCGAGATGTTAAAAAGCGAGGCACTAGCCGCTTTGTTTATCTCAGTCTCACCGAATTTGGAATCGCTTGCGCTTTGTCCGTTGGTTAAACCTTGGAGAGGAATGGATGTTATGCGGATGGTCGAAATAACAAATAACGACATCGTGGTCCCCCCATTAGCAGAATTACTGAACCGCATTAATTTTAATGTTGTGAAGACGGAAGCCTTGATGCGCCTCCGGCACATTAAATTCATTCTCAAAAAAAGAGCTTCATGGTCATCATATGCATACGACAGCTTTGCCCTTCTGGAGAATCTCAATCTAATACACCAGCTACCAAACCTCGAGAGTGTTCGCATCGTGGGGATGACAGAAATGGACCTCTGTGAACTGTTTGCCGTAAACAGACCGTTCCTCAGGCCCTGCCCTAAGTCGACTAATATCAACAAAATTCACATTGAGTTTTCCTATGTGAGAACAAGATACTTGGAACTTCTCATCGATGTTTGTAAGCGACTTAGAGAGTTCACGTATTGGACAGGGCCCGTTCTAGATAAATATTACTCAAACCCTCGCCAGCTTGGTGTGATAGCCCCAGAGACCCTAGCCAGAGCACTGCTCTCGAAAAGGCATAGCCTCGAATCGCTCGATCTAGAAATAGACGATGCAATGGCGGATTTTGATACAGAGGAGCCGCCACTACCACACCAACCATCACGGGGTGGGCAAAACCACGACGCTGAATCTGATATTCCGATCGAAAACCTTATAGGCGCCGGAGGATTTTTGGTACACTTTACATCCCTGACGCGCCTGACTCTCAATTTACGGCTGTTCTTCTATTTCGCCACGGGCATTAATCCTGTGAGTGTGGGCCGGCAACACCGCGGTGATAAAAACGAAGATCCCCAGAGTTATCACCCAGAAACAGCAGGACAAAGCTCGCAGCACGACAATAACACAACCATTCATGAAGACCTAGAATTGAATAATACGCCTGGGTCGAAGTACCAACGTCTAGTCAAAACCTTGCCGCCAAGGTTGCAGTATCTCTGTATTCTTGGATATCGTCGTGGCTTTAATGAATGGCATGATTTCTTATTGTCGGGTTTAATGACAGACGTCCGGAAAGGGGAGCTTCTCCCCCAGCTAGAAGTAAGGGGGGTGTGGGAGAGCGCCTTTAGGCCATCGTATAATGGCGAAGAAGAAGCATATTCGGCGGAGGGTGATGACGAGGGCGGGATAACAGAGGAGTTATAGACCCGCTTTGGCTGGTATTTCTTTCTCTGACATAACTGCACCATGGTAAGTTATCTGGTAGCAATATCCGCCAGTGGTGGTAGCTGATAACTGCACACCTGTTGCAGCTGACAAGGAAAATATAGTGCCCGAAATATTATATTTCTCGGAAAGCTACGCAATCTGCCAATGCCGCAAGAAACACATAGTGGCATTCTTGCAATTCCTTTGGATACGCTGGTATTGAATCCCAATCCGTGACAGCCACCGCCGGGTATATACAAATCACAGTTGTTGACGGCTGTCATCCGCAAGTGGGCCCGCCAACCGTAGCGTAGGATCGCCCGCGTTTCGAGCCTATCATCCCACAAATGTTGAGAGAACCGTGGGAGCCTGCGGATGAGTCGGCGAGATAGCGCATATAGTGGGACAATTCATATTCCTTCAGGATCAAGATGGCGCAAAGTATTGTCCACGAAGCCTCAATATAGGTCTGCCAACACTCCACAGCGGATTAAAACAAGCATCGTGAATAATCTATTGAAGAGCCATGGCGACTATAACCATGACCCAGATCCAACCGGTGAATGGCAAGTCTAATATTATAGCTTCAGAGGAGAACAGTAATCTCTCCTCGCGTCTCCCACCAGGCTTCCTCGATGAGATCCCAAAGCTGGATAAACTCCAGGCAGGCCACCTCCGTCACTTCCATAATCTGTCTACGCAGTTAGACGGAGAATGGAGGCACATGGGTACCCAGGAGCCGGCCCAGGAGTGGCTCGATGCCTTGAGATACCAGCTTGCTACCATGACTTACGCGGCCGGAGCGGCTCACTACCACCATTTACCCGGACTCCAGTCAACCTTTAAAGGACTATTCAAGCGGCTGATCAAGAAGATGCTGAGGAGGGAAGTATGGGGATATTGGTATCTCACCAGCCAGAGCGGGAAGTTTGTTGACCCTGATATTACCGAATTGAGAAAACCTTGGGCGGACCCAGTGAAGACTGAGAATATTATGGTACCTTTTCTCCGCCCTTTAAGCTGCTTCCAATAAGTCAATACTGAAGTATGTTAGTATTCTGGACATCTCCTTCTCATGATATCACTCTTTGCCATGTTATTCGACGATGACACTTTTGAGAAAAAAAGCTCCCTTGTGTTTAACTGGAATCCAGTTTTCTTTGGCATGGGACCCGAATCATTCGTATATTCTCGGGAAACCCTCCAGGTTGCCATCATTGATGAAATGGAAAAGAACGGATGGAAGGGTGTGTGCTGCGAACCAAATTGTGTGTTCGTAGTCTGCAATCAGTTCCCTGTAATATATCCTCACCACTCAGCGGAACAACGGCATCTACTGACTATCCGCACAGTTGATAGCAATGCGCTACAACGATAACAGGAACGGTACAAACGTCGTAGATGAAGTGTTGCCAAAGTACAAAAAAGCATGGGCAGGGGGTAGTATGTTTGGGTCCAATGGCCTCATTGTCGATTGGTACAGAGTCAACCAGAGAAACATGGCCCAACCAATGAGTCTTGGTTTCACAGCTTGGTTTGTCCTTCACTCCCCTTATTATAATCCGTTAACAATCTAATATTGGCATAGGGCCGGCGCCTTCATGAACACCTGGAACTCCGTCGAAGTTCGCTCCACCTTCCGCTCTCAGGCCCTTGGCTTCCTCACGCTCAACAAATTGGGTGACGTCAACCTGAACCCAGTCCCAGTAGCACATACAATCCGCCGTCTAGTCGCCGAGCAAGGCGCTGACCCAGACGCCTCAGAAACTCTTCGCCAGGCCAGGGAAATCGTTGCCTCGTCCGGCCCAGCGAGAAGGCCGCCATTCGCCCAACCAGCGCTGGGATATGTCGTCCAGTGGCTGTCTGAGCTAGGCAAAAAGGAGCTACTATCGGGGCTTCTGAAGCATGCGGATACATTTCTAAAACCCAGCTGGGAGAACGGAGGACTGTATTACCCGCGTTGTGACCAACCTGTGGATGGAAGTGGAAATAGCACGTTGATGGATCCGTATACTGGGAACGCAGCGATTGGATACGCGCGGCTTAACATTGAAGATGGACAGAAGAAGATGTGGGAAAAACCCTGGACAGGCGAGTTTGTGAGGAGGAAGCCGTTTGTTGACACCACCGCCTTCGAAGAGGGAGGTGTAGATTTCCTGAGGGCGGGATGGCACGAAGAGTCAAGTGCTTTTATCGTCACAACCAAAACATGGCATGGGAGGAATTCAAGGTGAGCTTGGTGGTTTCCGGGCCTAAGTAAGAGATCGGAATAGCCTGCTAATTACGATATAATGATAGTGCGGAACTTTCGTTTGAGAATTTGCCATTGGGTGTATATGGGGTTTATATCGATGGGGAGTTGCGTAGGACTGCGCTGATAAATGAGAAGAATCAAGTAATCTCCGAGAGCGTCGAGATCGGAGGCAAAGAGAAAGACATCGTAGTGTTGAAATGCTGTGCATAGCACTTGTGTTGGCTTTTGAGGCAGTCATGGGCTTACTGGCTTGCTGCCACCAGTAAAGGGCTTAGAATTAACTTAACTGCAGATATGACATATTTAAGGTTCGCCATACAAATTCCTCGAGACTTTAGAAAGTTCCATAAGAGTTGCAAATGTCTGTAATTAAAGGCAGGCCGCCTAAAACGCCATCGAAGAAAGATAGAAAGCCTCTAAATTGTAATAACGACTAATTATTTTAATCCATCCCGCTCACATCCAACCCGTCTTGCTATAATTCAAAGAAAAGAAGAGCCCAAATATATCACTAATAACCACCATCAACACAAGGAATGCAGAAGATCTTAGACAAAGAAGCCGAGCAAGCCCTCGCGAAAATCTTCTGGGCTCTTCTGATAGCACCGCGTAATCGTCATGATCATCAATGAATTTCCAAAACTGATCTTCTCGCAGTCACTAGCGAAGCTAGAAATGGCCTCCAGGTACTTGCCCTCCGTGGCGAGGGCCATAGCGGTGTCGACGGCAGCTTTCTTGTGGCCTTCGAGTGAAGCGTAAGCCTTGTCTTGTTCTTCTGTGGCTGTACGTCGTGCAGGAGTTAGATGCGTTGGAGGAAGGAAGGAGTAGTGAGGGGACGTGCGGGGGAGAACTTACTGAGAGGCATGTTGGTGGGTTTTCGTAAAATCCTCCGCGGTGAAGTTAGCTCGTGGAAGTGGGAATGATTGATTTGAGATTGGATTTAGATTTCAGAGTTCGAGTTTAATGTTTTGGATTCGAGTTTGAGTTTGAGTTTGAGAAGACTGACTAGGTGTCCGGCTGGTTTTTGACATATAAATTGTTGCTGTGATTCGTGAAGCTGAGGGAGAACGGGGCTTACTTATAGAGTTATTCTGTTGTGGTTTTGATTCATGCACGCAGTCAACGGATTCTGTGGCACATTCTGCACTACGGCCAACAGTAATAAAAGAGTTTCTTTAGAGTCTTTGTGAAAAACACCCCGCGTGCGGCCGCGGGCCAATATCGCATTCCAAACGAGTACTTTGTAGAAAGAGACTCGCTTTGATGATAGCGCCCGGTAGGCATCAGCATATTTCATTTTGTCAAGAATCTCGAGGCCAGAATGTGGTTGGCGTATCGCAAGTTATCACATTACCTCGTGATACACCCTCGGTGTTGGCGGCCGGGCGCTTACAAGATAGAGCGGCCAAGCTCGGCGGCTGTGTCGCAACCAGCACCAACCAACAGGGCTGTGGAAATATAGGCACCCACCACCTTTTTGTTAGCCGGGCAGATTAAATGACGTACGTATGTAGGAAGAGATTTTTTAGTGTGTTGCGTCAAGGAGTGATGGTGGTGGTAATAGTAGGCGCTGTGGTTGCAAGAGCGCCTAGGGTGTGAGAAGATGGTCGTGATGTTGGAGGGTGGCTATGGCTCATGGTATGATGGTGGCGCTACCGTCTAGTTTAGCCCGATTATGAAAGCGGTGACAGCAACGATAAGTTGGACGGTTGATGGTTATGGTGGCTTCATGGGGAAATTCATAAAGGGATGGAAGCGCTGTTGGATCGGCGGCTGTGGTCCTCGAGGTGAGGGCGCAATGACCGCGCTACCGTTGTTCGATAGGCATCTTCCCGTAACATTGTAGGCTTATAATAAATGTTACCGCTGTTGGATAGTTGGGCGGTAGTCAGGGTTGTTTTGTAAGGAAACCCAATATTGCGAGAGTGGTATAAAGACGGCACGATATTCCTCTCCATCGAACATAAGTCAAAATGAAAATCACAGGTCCAACTTTCCTCAGCACCACATCCTACAACCGCAAGGCTCGCATTACTACATTCACAACCTCCATCATGTCTATCAGTATGTCTCCCTTTTCCACTCCTGCTTTGAAGCCCTTCCAATACCATCTACCACTTCCTAACACTCCACAGCCGAAGCCCAACAAGACACCAAATACGCCTCTCTCACCCCAGCCCAAAAAACCGCCTTCGACAAAGCCATGGCGCACGCCAAAAAGGGAGACTTCAAAGCGGCGACGGATAGTTTCATCGCCGATAGCCGCGACATCGGCTTTGCGAATCCGTGGAATATGCAGGTTAGGATGCCGGATAATGTTACCGAAGATCACTTTCGGCAAATCTTGCTGGGGTTTTGTAGCAAGTAGTTGCGCGGGCGTTTGAGTGAAGATGCGTGGTGTAGATTAGGGGGGTTTATGGGTTTGGGCGGTGCCCTTGGGCTTTGGAGTACAGGATAGATGCGCGAAGTGTATATAAGTATGGCGGATAGATTTTACAAACGCAGGTCGTTTTCTTCAACTGTATACATTCTCATGTCAAATCTCAGTGATTTAGAGACTTGCTTGATAATCATACCTTCCGTATTTATATCTCGAGTGCTTCGAGGAAGTTGCGACTGGCTTGCTTGATAATCATACCTTCCTTATATATATAATTTGGTTTCGAAGAAGCTACGACTGGGACTTGCTTGATAATCATGCCTTCCTCTCATGGCTATATGCAAGGTATTCGTTATAAAGGCTTGATAAACAGCAAATAAACGCCTTTATTACTATTGGCTGTAGCGCAGAATGTTTACAGAATTGTGGACATGATGAAATATTGCTTTTCCATTTTTAAAATCTAATTAGCCCCCAAAATCTATTTTTTCATCCACCTGGGTAACAAAACAACCCCTTAATTCCTCCCTGCCCACTCCCGATACCACTCCAACACCTCCCTATTCACCACACTCTCCCCCACCTTCCCCTCCCCTCCACTAACAATCTTCTTCACCGCCACCTCCACCTTCTTCCCGTTCCCCGTCAC
This sequence comes from Pseudogymnoascus sp. VKM F-4516 (FW-969), assembly GCA_000750815.1. NCBI lineage: Eukaryota > Fungi > Ascomycota > Leotiomycetes > Thelebolales > Thelebolaceae > Pseudogymnoascus > Pseudogymnoascus sp. VKM F-4516 (FW-969). Next base: position 41,760 of record JPJZ01000065.1, read on the forward strand.
CGGCACCCCACCCCCCTCACACACCACCCCCGGCACATGTCTCGCGCTCAACCTCGTCCCAATCTCCTTCTTAATCCTCAATCCTAGCTCTTCCGTATATGTCTCCCCAGGAGCCATCATGACAAACAACAACACCGTCTCATCCGCGTCCCCTGCACGGCGACGACCAACACACACCGCGTCCGCGACGGTCGGGAAGTGCGCGAGGAGGATATTATAGATCTCCGCGCTCCCGAACCTCACACCCGCAGGCTTGAGCGTCCCATCGCTGCGTCCCAACATCAGTAATCCACTCGCCGCATTATTCGTCCCCTTCCTCCCCGCATCAGTGTGGGGTACGAAGGAGATGAAATCAGCGTGGTGCCAGAGAGGGGGGAAAGCGGCGAAATAAGCTTCGTAGTACTTTTTATCACCCGATGGGCCGAAGAATGTCGTAGGCTGCGCGGGGAACGGGGCGGTGGCGACGAGATCGCCCGGTTCCGAGGGCGAGACGGGCGTGCCGGTGGGAGAGACGGCGAGGAGAGAAAGGCCGAGGGCGGGGGATTGGATTTCACCGACGTACACTGGGAGGAGGGGGTTAGGCGCGCCGAAGAGGGAGATGATGTCTGTCCCGCCCGTGATGGAGGCGAGTTGAATGGTGGGAGGGAAGGCGGCGTAGATGTATTTGTAAGTTGATGGGGCTAAGGGAGAGCCGGTGGAGTAGATGGCGCGGAGGGTGGAGAGGGAGGCGGCGGGGGTGCCGTCGGGTTGGGGGAGGAGAGGCTGGGTGTGCTTTTGCTCGAGGAGGGAGAGGTATTTGGCGGAGGTGCCGAAGTGGGTTATGGAAAGAGTGTCGATGAGGTAGGGCATGGTCATTTCGCCGGAGGGGCGGAAGGGGGAGCCGTCGTAGACGACGATGGTGGTGCCGACGGAGAGCGCGGAGACGAGCCAATGCCACATCATCCAAGTAGTAGTAGTATAGTAAAGAAGGCGGTCCGAGGGGCGCAGGTCGCCGTGGATGATGTGCTCTTTCTTGTGCTGGATGAGCGTGCCGAGGGCGGAGTGTACGATGCACTTTGGTGGGCCGGTGGTGCCGGAGGAGTAGAGGATGTAGAGGGGGTGGGCGGAGGGAAGGGGGGTGAATGTGAGAGGAGCGTCTGGGTTGGGGACACTAATATATGTTAGTTCTGCTGTAGACAGTGCTTGGAGAAGAGCAATAGGGGTAAACGTTAAAAATCAACATACCTGTCCACGAAATCATCATACTTCCACGCCTTTGCGCCCTCATCCACGGCTTCCGCCAAATTCTCAACTCCACAGTCTAATCCTTTCACAGTCTCAAAGACCACCACGGCCTTAAGTCCCTTCCCCTTCAACCCCTCTACAATACCCCTGGCCTTAACACCACTCGGGTGCGTGCGTCCATTATACCCAACGCCGTTATCCACGAACAGCACTTTGGGCTCAATCTGCACCAGTCGCTCTAGCACCGCATGCACACCCGTATCAGGGCTCACGCCCGTCCACACAACACCGATACTCGCTGCCGCCAGCGCCGCGATGACAGCATTAGCCGTGTTCCCGAGGAAACCAGCAACGCGGTCTCCTGGACCAAGAGAGAGGTTTTGCAAGGCGAGCGTGCAGCGACGGACGCGGTCTCGTAGCTCGGTCCAGCTTATGGGGTTGGTGGAGGTCTCATTAGCCTCAATGACGGCGGGTTGGGAGGGGTCTGTGAGGCCAGCAGGGTAGAGGAGGTTCTCGGCGAAGTTAAGGGTGGAGGAGGGGAAGAAGTCGGGGCGGGGGTACATAGGGGCATTGTGTGGGAGGACCTGGATGGTGTTAGTTGGTTGGTTTTGTTTGAGATGGATGGGGGGCGGGGAGTGTGATGGTTGAAAAGAGGCAGTTATGTGACAAGAGAGATATACAGGGGAGTGACGATAGGACAAGAGAGAGGCCTTTTAGCATCCATAAGCCCATCCAACCCATCACCCCCTTAAAAGACCCAAAAAGGGAGAGCATGAAACAAAAGCACGTGACATAAAAGCCATTATCACTTACTGGTTCATCAACCCTGTTTCCCTTGATACCGGTGAAATCCCAGACCTCGCCCCAGAAGTCGCCGATGTTCTCGACGGACCACTTATGAAGGTCCTCGTAGTGGTCGAGCTTGAGTCCATACTTGGCGTTGACGCGCTCCTTGAAGGCATGCATCTGCGTTGACGCGGGGTCGGGGTGTCTCCATAGCTCCGCATTGGAGTCTGCGGGGGAGCCATTGAGGCCGTTGAGGATATCGGGGGCCATGGTGGGGCTGTCTGGCTGCAGAGGTTGGGGGACTCTTTATTATACGACCGGCACGGCGGGAGGTAGTATATGAGGAGGGCGGGGGGAGTATTGAGGCAGAGAGTATGGAGAATATAGATGGGAGAGTGATGAGTATAGAGATATAAAAACGGAGAGCGAGTCCGCGTTCGGGTAGGTGCCGAGGTCGTCGACGGGAGACGGGGCGAATACCGGAGAGGAAATCAAGAAGGGGGATGGCTCTGATTTGACAGGATAAGCGCGCGGGAAGAGAAGGAGAAGGGAGGGAGAGCAAAAGGGAAAGCAAAGGGAGAGAAGAGGGCGTCCTTTTGTTCTTTTAGTCCTCAACGTTTCCTACTGTGCTGTGCTCGGTGGCACTTACACTTGTCACTCAACACCTTTCTTCTCACCGCGGGGTACAAGCGGGGTGCAAAGAGCGGGTTTACTCGGGTACACACGGGACTCACACGAGTAAACACTGCCGACGCGGCAAGTATGAGCGGCGACGTTGAGAAACGTGACAATGGGAAAATAATCTAGTCCAAAAGATAAAAAAAAACGTGACCTGTGCTGAAAAGCGATAAGAAGATAAAAAAGCAAAGAAAATGTCAAAACCCGAGTCACGGGATCTCCCTCGGCATCGGTATGACTTTTTTGCCCGTGCGTGCTCCTTTCTACGCGTATAGGGAAAAAAGGGAGGACAAGCAGATCCACAGAACACTCGATCCTCCATCCCATCCGCGCCCGTTCCCTCGGTTTTCGCTCCCGTACCTGGCTAATGCACACGCTAAGGCTGTGTTGGGGAAGGGGTGTGGGCTAGTGGTGTGGTTGGGCCAATCAGAGGTGGAGTGCACGTGCCTTGGTGAAGGCTTTTCCGTCCTGTAATCTCCCGGCATCGTTGTGGTGGGTTCCGGGTGGACAGGCAGGATTCACTAAGACATAATTCACGTGATCTCAGCATAGTGATGCACTTTTGTGGTGTGATTGTGCTTCAATGCGTGCTCCATAGCGGGATAATTTGTCTGACTTGGAGACAGACAAAGTGGAATAGGGGGAGGAACGGGAGGAAGGGGAGAAACTGTCCTCATAGTCATGGTGAATCATTGATTGTGTAGACAGTGGTTGTGTATATGACATCATGACATATCATATAAGTACTTGTCGACAGAAATGTACCGTCTTTACAACACTCAGCTGTCTAGATGTACCTTCACAAGATGAGCAGATATAACAGAAGCAGAGTAAGCAGAGCACACACTTCCCAAAGTGATAGATACACAGCACATCAGACAAGACAATGATTGTCAATCGTGCCAAGACTGTAATTCGGATGGCCGGTCACCATAGGACGAGAAGTCACCGTTGGTCACCGTTGGTCGCCGTCGACGGCTTCTCGCCTGGCTCCACGACTGGTCCACCCCTCCAGTACAAAAAAGTACAAAAGTACAGTTCTCGTACAAATTGTACAATCAACCCTAATCAGGCAGTCTAAGCGAAGATTATTCTCCAATCCTCTCCCTCACTCTTCCATCACTTCCATCACTCCCGGCAATCCGTGGCCAAGTAATGTACCTTTTGTACTACACCCGCATACAAAATATACTTGTCCAACGTAGTACCCCTTCCACACCCCTACCATTTCATAACCTGCCTTACTCCCTTCATTGCTTTTCACAACCCTTCATTAAACCCAAGCTATCCTCTCTAATCCCTCGATTTCCTCCCTTTCTTGGCCTCATTCTGATTCTGGCTGCCTTACCTCTCCATCCTACTCCACTAATTCTGAAGCTGGGCCCCATCGCTCCTCGCTATCCCTTTCATCTCCATCCCCGTTCTATCTCTACCGCTCTTCTCCCACCTCCTCCAACTTTACTCCTCTACCTCCCCCCTCCTCCGAATCTCGACTTCACCTGCCAACTCACGACGTCGACCTTTCGTCTACCCGCCAACCCTTCCTTTCTCGCGGTATATGCTGCTGTGAAAGGTCGTCACGTCGTAGCTCGCGACCGACGGGAAAAGGAAAAGGAAGGAGACTGAAACGAGAGTCAATGATCGGTCTCAATCAACGGTCATTTTAGTTCCATACTCTTGTCCGCGCCTCTGCTCCTTCCTCGAAACCTCGACGACGCAGAAGCCCACACGTGGTACCTACGACTTCGATCTCTCACTCCTGTTATCCCATCCCAGACTCGTGTCGGTATGTCAAACTCCCTCTCTCTACCCGATCTCTCCTACAACCAAACTCCTATTACCCTACCTCATACTGCGCCCACTACACCTGTGGCCGAAGACAGTACCCTGTCTTTGCCTACATACCAAGCATCACTTCCTTCCTAAAGCACTTCTCCATCCTGCAGGTGCCTGTCACGCACGAGCCTTATCTCCAGATCCTTGGCTGACATTACCCGCTCATCCCGCAGATTGAACCTTCACGCGTCCTCTTGGCTCCAACACAGCCTGCGCCACCCCGTTGACGAAGATCTAATTACAATTGAGCTTCTTATACACTCTCACAACTACACTCTGTCCAGTCAGACCTTATTCAATTAAGGCTGCCATCAACACGGCAGAACACCTCACCCATGACCACAATGCCTCGTCAAGGTATTAAAAATCCATTTGCGAGCACTGCCACTTCGACGGTTACGGTCCCAGCAGCAGCTGAGAAGCCGGCCGCACGAAGAAACTCCTTCGCGAAAGCGTCGAGGTTAACACATTTCTTCTCGGGTACCCCCAAGAGCAAGGAGCAACAATCCGCTCAGTCAGCTTTGTTGGCCGCAGCAGCTGCCCAACAGCAGTATCTCCTGAACAACCCGTCACCCTCGATCAACGCCTCGAACGTCTCTTTACCGACAATCTCTTTGTCCGCAGTCGAAGACGAAGAAGCCACAATGGAGGAGCCAGCAACCACATTATTCCAGCCGCCGTCGGCCGCGGAAGCCAAGCGACAGGCTCGTGTCGAGGCCCAATTCGGTCCTCTCGTCCACCAATCGCATAGATATGTCAGCCAGCATATGGGCGAAGAGCTGGAAGAGCCTGTTATGGATGAGCCACCGTACTACTACCTCCTTACCACATATCTCAGTTACTTAATTCTCATCGTCTTTGGACACGTCCGGGATTTCTTCGGAAAGCGCTTCCGCCCGCTCCACTACAAGCATCTCAAGTCTGCCAATGGCTACGCCGCCCTCAACAGCGATTTCGACAACTTTTATGTGCGTCGCCTGAAGATGCGTATCAATGATTGCTTCTCGCGCCCAACCACTGGAGTTCCGGGTCGCTACATCACTCTCATCGATCGCAAGTCGGACGACTTCAACTTGAGCTTTCAATTCACCGGAACGTTCACCGAGACCCTTAACATGAGTTCATACAACTATCTTGGCTTCGCCCAATCTGAGGGTCCCTGTGCGGACGCCGTCGAGGAGACTGTCAAGAAGTACGGAATCAGCGTGGCCAGTCCAAGAGCAGATGCTGGAACGTCTGACTTGGTCATCGAAGTCGAACGCGAGATTGCGAAGTTTGTTGGCAAGCCAGACGCCATGGTCTTCTCTATGGGATTCAGCACGAATGCCACGACATTCCCGGCTTTGGTTGGAAAGGGCTGCCTGATCATCTCGGACGAGCTCAATCACGCATCTATCCGCATTGGTGCCCGTCTTTCGGGTGCTATGATCAGCAGCTTCAAGCACAATGATATGAAGGATCTGGAACGCCTACTACGCGAAGTTATCTCTCAAGGACAGCCAAGGACTCACCGACCGTGGAAGAAGATCCTCGTTGTTGTCGAGGGTCTCTACTCGATGGAGGGAACCATGTGCAACCTGCCTGGTCTCCTGAAGCTTAAGAAGCGCTACAAGTACAACCTTTTCGTCGATGAGGCCCACTCTATCGGTGCTCTCGGACCAAAGGGACGCGGTGTCTGCGACTTCTTCGGCATCGATCCAGCTGAGATTGATATTCTCATGGGCACGCTTACCAAGTCCTTTGGCGCCAACGGTGGATACATCGCGGGAGAGAAGAACATTATTGCCAAGCTCCGCGCGACCAACTCTGCCACAATCTACGGCGAGTCCCCATCTCCGCCTGTCTTGACTCAGATTCTCAGCGCACTCCGTATCATCACTGGCGAGCTCGTACCTGGCCAGGGTGAGGAGCGTCTCCAGCGTATTGCGTTTAACTCTCGCTACCTCCGCTTGGGATTGAAGCGTCTCGGCTTCATCGTCTACGGTCACGATGACTCTCCCATCATCCCCGTGCTGCTGTACAACCCCGCTAAGATGCCTGCCTTCTCGCACGAAATGCTTCGTCGCAAGATCTCCGTCGTCATTGTTGCCTACCCCGCTACCCCGCTCATCTCCTCGCGCGCCCGCTTCTGCGTCTCTGCCGCCCACAACAAGGACGACATGGACCGCATCCTCGCTGCTTGCGACGAGGTTGGAAACGTCCTGCAGCTCAAGTTCTCGAGCGGTGTCGCTGGTGGCGCTGAGAACCTCGCCGATGGCGTCACGCCCGAGATGGAGCGCGAATGGCTCAAGGCGAATGGCGCAAAGGCCGTCGTCAAGCCACCGCGCTGGAGTCTGCGCGAGGTCGTTGCCAATGGTGTCCAGGATGTCAAGCAACCTCTGAGATAAACGTCAAGCAACGAAGCTTGTTTGTTTTTTTGCTGCATAGGCTTGCGTTTTGTTCTCATTTTCTGTATAAATACCACAATCGTTCGGATCTATCTTCGCTTCTTGCACGAGTGCTTGATTCCAAGCACCCACCAGCCATTTCCATCCCGCCTCCTGCTCTATCTACCTTGAGCGGAGTGCGAGATGGAGATGGGAATCGGGTACGCCCAGGAATTTGGAGCACCTCGTGCGCCCCTTCTGGACAGGGGACCGGTTTTACCTCTTCGAAATGATACTATTAGACTTTGGGCCCTACATTCGCTGCGGATTTCTTGTTCTGCGTGGCTCCTTTTTTACTTTATCTTAGGTGTGTGGGGAGATGGTGTTTTGGGCGGAGAGGGATAGGGGGGAAAGGCATAGGGTGTTGGGTGTGTGTGGGTGGTGGGTGTTTATGAGTGCTGTGTTGAGTAGATGAGGTGGGAGGCTTATTTTGGGAGGAATATAATTAGATGACGGGTGTTAATGTGGACGGGGGATGAATAGAAGGGAATGGGGGTGAAGAGAAGGGTAGAGGAGCTTGTTACTTTAATGGAATGAGCTTTTCTTGATTAAACTTGGTATTGGGAATTGTGCTGTGAGGTGCTGTGTTTGTTGTCACCTATCGCATCGCTGTGTCTTAGAATTTGTGCACAACAGTGAGGCCGAGGACTTTGCTTAATCCGCAACCCGCCCACTTGAAGCCTAGACTTGGCCGTGAAATTTCTTCTCCTTTTCGCATGTGGAACGCCGGAGACGAGGGCATAACAAGCACGACTTCATGCCACTTTACTCGGTTCCACAGACGCGCAAATAGTAGTACACAACGAGTATGTATGTGATACACGTATATAAACAACAGCATGGGCAGAAGTAAACTACTCTACGCGTATAGATACTCTGGTATACGTTGTACATATCCCATAGCTCTAAGTGGCCTAAACGACCTTGAATACGGCGTAGTAAGACACCAGTGTTTTGTCAAGCTTTATGCACGGCACAATCCATCCCCTTCTCGCTCTCCACCCTATGCTGCACATAATCTGGCTACCTGCACATCCCCCACAAAATACTCACCTCACCTCCCCCCCTCCGACAATAAAGCAACCTAGCACGTGCCTCATCTCTCCTATATCGTAAAAATCTACAGATCTTCTCATAGCGCCCATCCCATCAGTGTCAGGAGGCCAACCTAAAAAAATAATAGGGGGTGCGGGCCCTCTATTCTCCGGGTGTGGGTGTCCTCCCACCCTGTCTCGCGACCAACCGCCGGGAGCGTCCGGTGACGTACGTGCGACTCTTTGCAACACTCACATTTGCTCGCACACCACGCACGGATAGGGTAATTTATACGAGCGATTCCCTCCCACATTGCGAAGAAATAAGTAAGCAACAATCAAACGACGGAACGGCGGCGGGGCAGCGATTTGGCTTCTTTTTCTTCTGGCAAACTACTGGCGAATAACGGCGCGTATAGTACTGGGCTTTGTTTCTGGGTCTAGATCGCTTGGGTTTCTGAGGGGGTGCTTGGACAGGTACAGGGTGCACGCAACACGAATTGAGGGGGGAAAAGCGAATGCGAATCCGAAGCCGATACAGCTATCTGAAGCCACGACATACCTTCCTAGGGCTCGAATCGCGAATCCGACATAATCCGCGCGCAGGGCAAACGATCCGAAGATCCGAATCCGAATCCGAAGCCGGGCTTCTTCTTTGGGAGGGCGAAAGGGGGCATACATACATACCTGGGCAACGAGGACTGGAGCTGCGCTCGCTGGACTAGGGCTGCACTGCCGATCTGTGCGTAGGCGGCGCGACGAGATACGCAGGGAGGGAGTGCGCGCTACGGACGCGGTGACATGGCTGATGCTGTGCCTGTGATTCGGGTTCTAGATGGGCGAGAGGAGGGGGGGAGCTTGAAGGGGGAGGGAGGAAGGGGCGCGAGCAGTGGAAGCGAAGGTAGGTTTGGGTTTTCTATACTACAGGAGTGAAAGTGGTGGAGGGGGATTTACACTAGGGTTGGAAGCTGACGTGGATAGGCAACGCGGCGAGGAAGTCGCCAAGCATCGGGAGCAAGGCTGTCAGAAGCCCAACTGTGCGCTCTGGGAATGCGAAGAGCGCGTCTGCGGGGAAGACGTCCGCGGCTATTGACCCGCTGTCACACGTACGTAACCCCTCTGCATGCATTGGATCGCAAGGTAGCAGCACTGACAGGAACCCTCACAGCATATCCTCAAGCGCACGAACACTGAGAATACGATCCCGCAGCGCATGCGTACGGTCAATGTGGCGGATAGCCCAAAGAGCGAGATTGTCACGCCGGTGAGCGAGAATGGCCCTGGAGGCGGCGCGGCGAGGAGCGCCACGACGGAGGCTACTCGTGACGAGGGCGCGCCGCAGAGGGAGAAGAAGTACGTGGACCCCAACCTGCCATACCCCCACCCCCGTCCAATTCGGCCCCCACGCGCACATCCATACCCTCTTTAGCCGCACCTCAATGCAGCCTGTCACATTTGCCATTCTGCCATTGAGGTTTCACGAACTGCGCCGCGCGGAGGTGGTGCGCGTACCCACAAGTCTCCTCCGTCGGCGCTGCGCAGTTGCCGTGCCCGTGCACGAGCCCCTAGCTAACAAGCTATAACATTTAGGAAAGTCTCATTCCTCAGCCGCTTTAGCATTGGCAAGAAGAAAAGCATGGACGCCGATGCGGACGACGACGACGACGAGAGCGAGCCGGGGGACTTTCGCACCGAAGGTATGAACGCCCAGGCGTACGCGGGCGCCCAACGCACGGCGAGCGGGTTCATGCCGCAGCATAAGGAGCCGCCAAGGTATATCAAGGTGCGCGCGCGATATAAGAAGGAGAGAGAGTTCAATCGCATGTTCCTTGCGCAGGAGTTGTGCGGGACAAGGGACCCTGTTCCAGCAGGGGAGGAGAAGACGCCGACTCCTGATGTGCCGCCTGGGTCGCGGCCGACATCACGGGAACAGCATGGCGGCGCGGTGTGGACCACCGAGTTTAGTCTCGACGGCAAGTATCTTGCCGCCGCGGGTCAGGATACCGTTGTGCGTGTGTGGTCTGTGATCGCGACGGCTGGAGAGCGCGCCGCGCACGAGGCGGAAGAGGAGCAGAGCGAGGGTACAGGGGCGCCGCTCAGCGCGCCCGTCTTCCGCAGTAAACCAGTGCGCGAGTTTGAAGGCCACGGCGCCACAGTCCTCGATTTGAGCTGGAGCAAGAACAACTTCCTACTCTCGTCGTCAATGGATAAGACAGTGCGCCTGTGGCACGTCAGCCGCGCCGAGTGTCTCTGCACCTTCAAGCACCGCGACTTCGTAACCAGCATCGCCTTCCACCCCCGCGACGATCGCTTCTTCCTCGCCGGCTCCCTTGACTCCGTCCTTCGCCTCTGGAGCATCCCTGACAAAGCCGTCGCCTTCTGGAACCAGCTCCCCGACCTCATCACCGCCGTCGCCTTCACCCCCGACGGCCGCACCGCCATGGCCGGCGTCCTCTCCGGCCTGTGTCTCTTCTACGAAACAGAAGGTCTAAAATACCACACCCAAATCCACGTCCGCTCCTCCCGCGGCCGTAACGCAAAGGGCTCCAAGATCACGGGAATCCGCACCGCCACCTCCCCCGGCGGCGACGTTCAGATCCTCGTCTCCTCCAACGACAGCCGTGTGCGCCTCTACGCCCTGCGCGATAAATCCCTCGCTGCCAAATTCCGCGGCCACGTCAACGCAGTATCCCAGATCCGCGCCTCCTTCTCCGACGACGGCCGCTACGTCGTCTGCGCCTCAGAGGACAGACGCACGTATATCTGGAACGCTGGCGCGGGCGAAGAGGCCGCACGCGCGCCGGTAGAGTACTTCGCTAGCCATGCTGGCGCGGTGACGACGAGCGTGCTGGCGCCGGCGGGGACGAGGGCATTGCTGGCTATGAGTGGTGACCCCGTGTACGATATTTGCGATCCTCCGCCTGTGACGCTGCGCAGTCGCGCGGAGGGGACGAGGAGACCGACTGGGCCTGGGGCGAGGCACAGCGCGCATGCGGAGGGGAATATTGTCATTACTGCTGATCTTGGCGGTGGGATCAAAGTTTTTCGCCAGGACTGCGCGGGGGGGAAGCGCCGCAATGAGAGCTGGGAGACGGGAAGTATGTTGTCTTCTCGTCGGCGCGGGAGAGGCCATATAGGGCGGAAATCGACGGAGAGCGGGGCCGGGTTGAGGGTTAGGACGGGGACGGGGTTGACGGAGGGGAGGGAGCAGCAGGAAGAGATTATGCAGTGGGCGAGTGAGATTCAGACGCCTGCTTCGTCGGAGGCGGATGGGTTGGGGAGTATTAGGAGTGTTGGGACCGGGACGACGGGGACGACTGTTGGAGCGGACACGCCGAGCGTGAGAAGCGAGAGGAGTGTTAGTCCTGGGGTTGTGAGGAGGGAGAGGGGGAACGCGAGTTTAGGGGTGGGGAGGAAGGCAGAGCCGGGGCCGGGGGGGCTGCTGCCGACGCCGAGCTTTAGTCTCAAGCTTGCGAGGGGCGGTGGTAATAGTAATGGCGGCGGCGGAGGTGGAGGGTGGTGGAAGAGCGATAAGGGGAGTGAAGGGTCGAAGGGTTAGGCCGTCTTTCTCGGGGCGTTGGGGAAGGGTGTCTGTGTAATGTGCTGTGCTTTTGAGCGGGGGGCGGCGGAAGAGAGGAAGGGGGAGTTTTGAGGGCTTGGATGCAGTAGGGGGTTTGATTACGATTAGATATGAGGGATGGGATGGCATAATATCGATGCAACCAGATATGATGTACAGGATGGCACATATCGAGGCACAAAAAATAGACAGGCAAGATTATGGAGATACAGTACTATAAATTACGTTGTTTCGTGAGGCGCAGTGTTCTATTCCCCACCGCGTGTCTCCACATGAGACCCATCGCCTCGTGTTTGCTTAGCTGTACACTACATGAAAGCAAAATGCCACCAGGGTATGCGATAATTTAGCCACTGGCCCAGAGAGCCTGACAACGCCGTCCTGATGCTTTTCATCCTCTATCCTAATTCAATGCGGTAAGAAGGTGATATTCCTGTCCGTAACCCTCCCAGCAATCATTTTACAAATAGATGCGCGGTAACCATCTCAATCATTACCACGCCATCAAGGCGCCGGCGTCGACGTAGGTTCGGCCTTAGCCTGGAAGTTGAGGTCGCCCTGCTCGCACCAATCCTTCACGGGCTGCATGGAGAGTTAGCGAAGCTATAAAAGAGGCGCGCATTACCAAGGAGAGAATAGAGGAGGACTCACCAGACAACTCAGATACTTGCACCACGAGCACTCCTTCTGGTACTTATAGAAGTTGTTGAGTAGCACGATAAATAGCACCAAGATGAGAATCAGTGCCGCAGCGCGAATGAGCCACCACGCCCACCACAACGGCTTGCGCGCCTTGAAGAATCCAAGTGGTGCCTTAACGAAACGCGCTGCCTCACTAGGTCCGGCCCCGCGGACGGTTTCGTAAGGAGGCTCGTCGGCGCCAATCTTGCGCCTTAGGACCGTGGGGGAGTGGAGAATGCAGATACCGATGGCAAGACCCATCAGGAAACCGCCGATGTGGGAGAAGTTGTCGAGGCCGGGGAGAAGACCGAGGACGAAGGAGATGACGATGTCGAGGAAGATGAAGCCAAGATCTCTCATGGGGGATGGGCGCTCAGTCCACGTGTAGAGGAGCTCAAGGAGCATGAGGGCGATGATGCCGAAGAGGGACCCGGAGGCACCGGTGGAAGAGATTCCTGACGCGGCAAAGTTTCCACCGAGAACAAAGCCGAAGATCCCCGAGGACAGGTACACTAAGGCGAAGCGGATGGGGCCGATGGACTGCTCCATCTCGCGGCCGATGGTGACCTGAAGAAGCAGGTTGAATCCGATATGGACCAGACCCGCGTGCAGGAACATCGGGGTAATGAAACGGAACCACTGGTTAGGCGCAGCCTGGCCCTTTTCGTAGGCGGGTTCAGGCACGCCTCCGAAGCCGCATGCTTGCGAGAGCGTGCAGGCATTTTCGGGGACGTCGGGGTCGACTGATGTGGAGTAGGGGCAGGGCCAGGTGATCTCGGTGGTGTTCTGGATCGCGTCCATGCGGCGCATGCAAGGTGTGTAGCGGGTGCCCATGTTGATGAGAACGTAAGGGGAGGGGCCGATCATGGGGTTAAATGAAGGCTTGACCTGGATGGGAAGGCCCGTAAGCTGGCCTGCAAGCAGGTGTTAGCATGCATTCTAATAAGTGTATATCTGTGTGGGTAGGGGAACTGACCAGACTTGACAAGCTCAGCAATGAAGACAGCAACCTGGATGGTGGTGAAAAACCAGACCACCCACGCCGTCCTCACACCCGGATCGCCCCTAAACATGCCCCCAAACCCTCTGCGTTTCGGCGGGTCTTCTGGAGGTCCTGCATCATATATATGGTCCGTCGACGGATATTCATGACGCATGGGAAGGGGTTTTTTGCTCGGCTGGTCTTGTAAGGGTATGAAGTCGTTGGATGCGCCTGGCGTTGCCTCCCCTTGCCCGTAGTATGGCGCATTGCCGGGCAGGCTTGCAGTGCTTCCCTTGTGGCTCGCGGGGTATACGTGGTCGTCGAACGGACCAACGAACGGTGAACTTGAGGGCTGCGGTACTATGGGTTGGCCTGGCTGTGGTGAATATGAAGGTAGTCTCGGGAGCTCGCGGTCGTTGTCGTAGCTGTTGTAGTATGGTTGTTGGTTCTGCGCCCCGCCGCTGGGGTATGGCTGTGAGTTGCTGTATGCCATGATGGAACTCTCTCAGCGTCTAGGGCGACAGAGGCAACGATATAGAGAAAGTGTCGCCTTGAAGGCGTCTTGGACCCCTCTGTGTCTCTCGATGTGAATCGGCTTGTTAGGGGGGTGAATGGGCCGGATGCGCGCGTTGGATAAGCGACAGGCTGTTGGTAATAAGAGGGGGTAAATGAGATAAATTGCAGGTCATGAAGTCGTTCAGCAACAAGAACAAAATCAAAATAGGGTATAAGAAAAAGAGTGTTGATAATGGCACAAAATAACAAGAGACAAGTTGACTGAAGGATGAGGCTTGGAAGTGGAGTTTTGGTGGATGGATCAAAGTACCGGGACGGTAGGACAACGGCAAGAGTTGCGCGTCTTGGTTGGGGTGGAGTCGAAGCGTCGATCTCTTGTGGTGCAGTCGTGTGTTGGTTGTTGTTAGTGGAGGCAGCGCCACCACAGCAAAGCTGAAACATGTCGAAAACACGGAATTCTTCATTGGGAATACGAAGGGGGCGCATACACCTACGTAAGTGCTGATATAAATATAGAAATGTTGAAGTGTATATATTTTTCAGAGCGTCCATATATTTTATATGGATGTTAATAGATGCATTTGATACGTACAAGCAGACCTATAAGCAGCTGGACGAGGACTAGAATACTATGAGATAGTCAGATCGGACTCACTCTCTCACTTATGAATGAGAACAGCGTGTAATGATCAGTACTTATAAGTTAAAAGTACAGTGCCGATGAGTTGGATTACTCGTACCACTGCTAGACATGATTACAGAGCTTCAGCTGGACAGATATGCAGTAAGACGGCAGTTAGAGGCAGTGAGATGCGGTAAGATGCTTCTCTTCCCCTTTTCTGAGTCTTACTTCGTATATTCTCATCACAGCGGAGTCTCTTCGCACCTTCTGCAGAGCTAGCCGTGGCTCCCAGTATTTCATATCATGTGCTTACAAGCATCGGGCCAACACAACCTGCTCATGTGCCTTCCTATGCCAGCCGGTCGTGCCTTCCCTTTTGCCCTGATTCGCCGCCATTTCTCATATTACGACCCTTTTGTCCTTTTGTCGCCATTTTGTAATAGCAAAGTATACTGGTATAAATAAAGAAAGAAGTAAATAGAGAAGTCCACAATCACCGGGATGCCGTTATCTCTAGAGTATATGTTTATAAAAATATCACGTGATAGACTTCGCCTTAAGGAACGGTCACGTGCTATATTTTCCCCAAATAGCCTAGCGCTCCTGCTTAATTGAAATCGCGTCACTCTCGCGTTAGACGCGTTACCTCTAAGATCCCTGGGACATGGGCTAAATCGTGTAATGTCAACTTAGCACCACGTCAACATCTTCACTGCCGCCAAACTATGAATTGCCCTTCCATCTGCTGCTCATAATTATTACCAATATACCCCTTACTGCAGTTAATCATGGTCGGCGCACTTTTACCCCAGAAGCGGGTGTTCGGTGAGGCATCCAGCGCCCGCCGAAATATCGATTCCTCCCCCGCTTCGATGAAGAAACGCAAGCTCGAAGGTGTTGAGACTCCCATTTCGCGGCTTAAGTCTTCGCAGAATGGACCAAAGGGCAAGCCCGGTTCCAGTCAGCCAAGTCACTTCGAATCGGAGGTGTTGGAAAAGTTGACACAGGATATGACCGGATTGAAGAATAAGAATTCAGAGAAGGACCAACAGTGGGACAGGCCGGCCCTGGCCGATTTCAACGCCGAGACGGATAACTTGATCTTCCAACAGATAGAGGCTGAGGAGGGCACACTTCACGGCGGGAAGGCAACAGTGAAGCTGTTTGGTGTCACCGAGGTTCGTGTTTAGAGCATCTCCACGGGGAGCTTATGCTAATCAAGTCTTATTCCAGACGGGACATTCAGTGATGCTACATGTTACAGATTTCCTCCACTACCTCTATGTTGCAGCGCCGGTATCATTCGTGAGAACCGACTGCGAAAACTTCAAGGTCTTCCTCGAAAGCCAAGTAGCACAACACCAGCCCGCAATCCATTCGGTGCAGATTGTCATGAGAGAAAACTTGTATGGGTTCCAAGGCAATCAACAGAGCCCTTACCTAAAGATTACGGTTACGGATCCGAAATTCATCAACAGAGTCAGGACGACCATCGAAGGCGGAAATGCGAACTGGAAGGGGATGTGGAAAGGAGCGGATGGCGGTGTTTTGACATTCGACAGCATCCAATATGTGCTGAGATTCATGGTGGACACGAAAATGGCCGGAATGTCATGGGTAGAAGCTCCTGCTTCGAGTTACAAGATGATCAATGCGAACGAACGGCAGTCAAATTGTCAAATCGAGGCAGAGATTGGATACCGGGACCTCATCACCCACAAACCGGAGGGAGAATGGTCTAAGATGGCACCACTGCGCATTCTGTCCTTTGATATTGAATGTGCTGGCCGCAAGGGTATATTCCCAGAGGCAAACCATGACCCTGTCATCCAGATTGCAAACGTCGTCACCAGATACGGTGAGAAAAAACCATTCGTCCGGAATGTTTTCTGCCTGGATACCACCAGTCTCATCGTTAATACACAAATTTTCGAATTTCAGAGGGAAGAGAAGATGTTGATGGCTTGGAGAGACTTCCTTGAGAAAGTCGATCCTGATATTATCATCGGCTACAACATATCCAACTTCGATTTCCCGTATCTACTGGACCGTGCGAAGCATCTCAAAGTTGGTGGTTTTGACTATTGGTCTCGCCTTCATAGTATAAAATCGGTAGCGAAGGAGTCCAACTTCTCGAGCAAACAGATGGGAAACCGAGATACAAAGGCAACAAATACGAATGGACGACTTCAGCTAGATTTACTACAACTCGTCCAAAGAGATCACCAACTGCGAAGTTATACGTTGAATTCCGTGTGTGCTCAGTTCCTTGGCGAGCAAAAAGAAGATGTTCATCACACTATGATCACAGAATTGTTCAACGGAACCCCTGAATCGCGGCGAAGATTAGCAGTGTACTGTCTGAAGGATGCATATCTGCCACAACGACTCTTGGATAAGCTATCCTGTCTAGAAAACTATACCGAGATGGCTAGGGTTACTGGTGTTCCATTCAATTTCCTGCTTTCTCGTGGACAGCAGGTGAAATTCGTCAGCCAACTGTTCAGAAAAGCGCTCGAACAGAAACTAGTTATACCCAACCAGCGGACGGAAGCATCGGGTGAGCAGTACGAGGGAGCAACAGTTATCGAGCCCACAAGAGGATATTACGACGTACCCATTGCGACCCTTGATTTTGCATCTCTATACCCGAGTATTATCCAGGCTCATAACCTATGTTACACTACCTTATTGAACAAGAACAGCGTTGAGAAACTCGGTTTAAAGAAGGATGAGGACTATATCGTCACGCCGAATGGCGATATGTTTTGTACGGCAAAGCAACGGAAAGGTCTTCTTGCTCAAATTCTTGACGAATTGCTGACTGCAAGAAAGCAAGCCAAAAGAGAGCTGGCTGTAGAGACAGACCCCTTCAAGAAGGCTGTGCTAAACGGTAGGCAGTTGGCGCTGAAGATTAGCGCCAACTCCGTCTACGGTCTGACTGGTGCAACTGTTGGGAAGCTGCCCTGCTTAGAGATTGCAGGTAGCACAACCAGTTATGGACGTCAGATGATTGAGAAAACAAAGGCCGAGGTTGAGGCAAAGTACACAATCGCGAATGGATATGCACACGACGCACAAGTCATCTACGGTGATACTGACTCGGTCATGGTGAAGTTTGGCACCAAAGACTTGGCGGAGTCTATGAAGCTTGGTGAAGAAGCAGCAGACTATGTATCGTCGAAGTTTGTCAAGCCTATCAAGTTGGAGTTCGAAAAGGTCTATTTCCCGTATCTTCTTATCAACAAGAAGAGATATGCTGGTTTATACTGGACGAACCCGAACAAATATGACAAGATGGATACGAAGGGTATCGAGACTGTCAGGAGAGACAACTGTCGGCTGGTGCAGACTGTTATCGAGACCGTCCTCCGCATGATTCTCATCGACCAAGACGTCCAGGGCGCCCAAGAGTAAGCTCAGCATTTCCATATAATAATATCCCACTAACATCCATCCAGCTACGTCAAAGACACTATCTCAGACTTGCTTCAAAACAAGGTCGACATGGCCAAGCTCGTTATCACCAAGGCTCTGGCCAAGGCTGATTATGCTAACAAGCAAGCACACGTCGAGCTCGCCGAGCGCATGCGGAAGCGCGACGCCGGCTCAGCGCCAACTCTTGGTGATCGTGTGGCATACGTTATTATCAAGGGCGCAGCAGGTGCCAAGAACTTCGAGCGTTCCGAGGACCCAATCTACGTGCTCGAGCACAATGTCCCCATCGACACAAAGTACTACCTGGACAACCAGCTCGCGAAGCCCCTCGGTCGTATCTTCGAGCCAATCCTCGGTGAGACGAAAGCCCGCAGCTTGTTAACTGGCGCACATACACGCAGTGTAGCCATTGCGGCACCCAGCGTGGGCGGACTCATGAAGTTCGCCAAGAAGACGAGTACGTGCATGGGATGCAAGAAGCCGCTGGTCGGAAAGGAGGAGAGTGGCGGTGCAGTGTGCAAGAACTGCGCTCCGCGCATGGGAGAGCTGTACACTAAGACGCTTACGAAGGTGAGCGATCTCGAGGTGCGGTTCGGCAGGCTGTGGACCCAGTGCCAGCGGTGCCAGGAGAGTATGCACTGCGAAGTTATTTGCAGTAGTAAGGATTGTCCCATCTTTTACATGCGTATGAAGGCGAAGAAGGATGTGGAGGATGCCGGGAAGGAGTTGGCGAGGTTTGATAAGGATGCTGCGGCATGGTGAGAAGAATAGGTGCATTATTTTTAGAAGGGGGGGAAATGTATGCATATGAAAGGGGGGCGGGTTAATAGTGCAAGCCGAACAGTGTTATATCTAGATATTATATCTCTGGCGCTTTAAAGCGGATAATGAATGAGACGGCTTCTCTTGTATGGGGCCTTTGGATTATGTCTGTTCATGATTGTTGCTGCACTATCTATTCTGAAATATGTATACGCTTTCGATATGTATGACCGAGGCTATTCACTATAAGAATAGTTGCTGCGTATTTGGGGATATTGGAGCAGGGGAGGAAGGACTAGAACAAGCATGGTATTAACGTTCGAGGTTCGAGAGGAAACTGCGACTGATCTTGGTTGGTAATTGTTATTTTCATATAACAGAGCTTGGGGGTTCTAAGGAAGCTGCGACTGAGGCATTGCTTGGTAATCGTTCTTCCCATTATAGGCCCTCAAAACTGGGGGGAAGCTGCAATTGAGCTTTGCTTTGTAATCGTTCTTTCCATACATATGCTTACGGAAGTGCTCCAAGGAAGCTGCGACTAGACCTTTGGTTGGGGGTTCGAGCTAAGTCATGTCGCTCAAAGAGTGAAAAGGGCCTTAGTACGTGCTATAGAAAACTTAATATATGCCTTCCCCCCTTTCTTTCCTCTCTTCCTTTATCTCGTGTCTCCTCTATCATCTTGCCAACAATGGGCTTCTATTTCGTCTCGTCTCTGCTTTATATTACACGGAAGATGATGGACCCACTACCGACCTCAATATTTTATGCAAGCTGGCAATTTCAATGGCGAGAATGGTTAATATTGAACGACTTCCTGGATTGATAGTATTCGGATATGAATAGCGCAGAATTTAGCCTATCATACTTTCAAGGCTGAGCTATTCTGGGGAAATCCTGACAAGCGCCCGTAACCGCCCCCACTCTCCGCTGTAATGTCCATCACCCCCGCTCATTTACTTACTTGCCAATTACTATCAGGAATCTGCCGTATTGAAGTCTGCGGGTAGTTACAAGTTTATTACCTCAGCATACACCTGCAGACCATCGAAGATATCAAAGGCGCTGATTTGTTCGTCAAACCGTCGCACGGATGCCGAGCCTCGAAAAATGGGTCCGAAAGAAGCTGCCATGGAGTAAAAAGGATACTCCTTCTCCGCATATTCCTGGTCCGCTGCCTTTTCTACCCTCTGAAAGGCCGAGTATTTTAACGCCATCGCCCTCGCGGGAGGCCCTCGTATCATTTATGGAGAGCTACGGCTCCTTCCAGCTCCTCCCGTACGAAATACGCCGTGCTATCCTCATTGAGGCGCTTGGCGGCCGCACCCTTCATATAGATCTACGATATGATAAGCGTGTTATCCGTGGCAAAGATGGGAAGTTGATTATTAACAAGGATGGAACAGTTCGTCGGACTACACACCCAAGCTGGCATTGGTTCGGCTGCGTCTGTCACCAGCCTAAACCGTGGCCTGAAAAAAATCCAAGGAGATTGTGCGTTGGCATATGCACTCAGCACATAGAGAATCACAGAAATTGTGGGCCTTGGATAGACAACAAGGTTGCTCCTTTTGACTGCCACATTAACGTTATGGGTTGGCTTTTGGCATGCCGACAAGCGTGGGTGATCTTCTTCTTAAATCCTATGGTGTGCTCAAATTATCAATAAAGATAATAACAATTTGAGTAGATATGCCGAGGGGATTGATATTCTGTTCTCGACAAACACTATCCACATGGAATGTTATGACCTGCTACGGAATCTTCCACGCATAATTCTGCCGCAGCGGCTCCATAGTATCGAAGTTCTAGAACTTGCGTGGACCTTTAGATCCTCGGTGGGCATACGCAACCAAGACCCGCTAAATGTTCTCTGTAGTGATCCCGAGACGAAAGACTCGGAGCTTCATGAGATGTGTCGGATGGTCCCAAAGCTGTTTCCCCGCCTTCGTCAGCTCGACATTCTCCTAATTTGCAGGATAAGGGTACCTTATCCACCCCTATGGGAAAATCTAGGAAGCTCAGAACATGTTATTCTGGACCCCATTAAAGACATGGTACGAGTTTTAGGACCTGGACCTGAGATATGCATCGACATTAAAGGTCCATATTTTACCATGGACTTGACCCTAATAAAGAGAAGAGAAAGCATTGCTATTGATTTTGTGTCTCCGTATAGATAGGAGAGGTATGTTGCCAGCGGGAGCGTCATCGCGGAATCAAACTATTATTCCACCACTCTCCTATATGTTTTTGGATTCGGGTCGTAAGTGGCCTCTGGCTTATGGAAATAGAGGCGTCTCTAACATAGAGTTAAAGTACTGGCTTTGCATATGAGCCCCTGTCTCCTTTACAGCAGTCAGATAATATACAGCACAGTAGTATCTCTCATATTTTTTCATGGTTACGAAAACCATCGTATTTAAAATTTGACTTTTTAACTTGCGGTACACCTTATTAACGCCAGGTGAAAATATTGAATATTAGTCGTACATTGGTATATAGTTCAAACCCCGCATGACAACACAACCAGCCGTCTATCTACTCATAGCATTAAGGAGCTTCATAAACCGTCGCACCATCCCTTAGCTGTGGAGGCACCTGGCCAGGGATCCAGGGACGCTGAGAATATATTGGATTAGTAGGGCGCGAGTCAAGCTCAGTCTGGGAAGGTTGCTGTTGCTGAAAATTTTGCTGGCCTAGTTCTTGTGGAGGCTGCTGGCTAGGAATGGAAGCTTGTTGTGGATAGGCCTGAGTGGGAGTATGCGAATCAAGCTCGGGATTAGGAGGTTGCTGTTGCTGCAAGGTCTGCTGACCTAGTTCCTGTGGAGGCTGCTGGCCAGGAATAAAAGATTGTTGGTGATAGGCTGGAGCAGGAGTATGTGAATCAAGTTCGGGATTGAGAGGTTGCTGTTGCTGGAAAGCCTGCTGATTTGGCTGAGGATGAAGGGCAGGTTCCCCTTGAGAAAAGTTAGGTGGAGGAAAATATGGCTGCGGGGGATTCTGCGGATTAAGCTCCGACTTGATATATCCGTCTTGCGGTGACTGGTGAGGTGAAGGGCCGGGGTTGCTTTGACTATTTCGCCTTGAGCGGATGATGAAAACTATCACAGCGAATGCGAATAGAGCAATAACAGCAAGTCCACCAACAACTCCCCCTACTATAGCACCAACTGGAACAGGCTTTGAATTTGAAGCGGGATGAGTCGAAGACGACGTCGGGTCGGAGTTGTCAGGGCTGTCTCTAGTCGTAGTAGGCGCTCTGTCATCTGTGGTCTTCGGGCTAGCCTCGTCGCTTGTGCTTTGGGGAGAACTATTATCTGAGGTATGTGTTGCATCTCCGATCGTGCTTATTTGTCCATTGGCTGCGTAACTAGCGATAAGTTGACAGATCTCATCGGTGAGTTCATATATTGCTATACAGTGTCATTATGTGCGCGTGCGCTGACAGAGAGTAGGGAAGGATATAAGGGAACATACACTGGCCACCGTCTGTGATAGTGCACTTAGATATTATACAGGATGCGGCCTTCTCCTCGATTTTGCTGCGGGCGCTACCACATTGGCATTGGTAATCTGTTGCATGAGGTAAGTATGCTATTGCAGCTGTTCGGATAGCCAGTGATTATGCTAGGGAGGAGAAAACGAACCATTGGGGAACGGGCAGCCGGCGCTGAGGGTTGCATTGCCGATACACTCTTGCGCGCATAGTGGGATGGCAGCGACGTCGCCATCGATGGTGCCGGTGGTGTCGGTGCCGACTCCTTGTGTAACAGCGGAGGTGATAAGGGCAAGGGCGATAGCGTAAGAAAACTTCATTTGAACAGCTGAACCAAACTTTACGTCTGGTTTGAAAGCTTGAATCAACTTGGATCGAAGGCTATTTCACGTTCATTTATGCGATGTTTTTAGAGAGCGAGAAGGCGCATGACAGCTGGGTCATAGGGGACTGTTTGTTTGAGGCGCAACCGAGGGAAGCAGGACGGACTACGCTAAATATATTCCTTCAAGCCTGTGCATGAATGAGGTGCGATCTCCGTGGGCTCAAATTTTATGATTGGCTTATAATCATTTCCAACGAGGATTTGAGGAACACTTCTTAACGCGCCAAGAACGGAGCAGACACTCGTTTGACAGCGGAACATACTGAAATGGATTAGCAGGAACAGGGTATAGGGGCTGTGCTATTATCTTGATTCGTGCATACTCATGGCATCGTACGATAAAAAAAGAATAACTCGAGAGATGCGATGCACGTTTTTAGGCGCCATTTCTCTATACGCTCCTTTTCTAAGTGTCGAAAGCTTAAAATGATGGTTGGGAAGTATTTGTCCTTGTGCGGATCACCCTAGCCCCGGCATTGTCACAATGGCCCCACATCAATAAATATCCAAGGGTCTCTGTACCTCGTTTCACCTCGATTGATGCATCGTAAATAATTTCAGCATATCCTGATTTCTTATATATATTGAACATATAATATTGCACATTTTATTTACTTACAGCTTTACGGGCTTTTTCTGGGCCTTTGCCAAATCCGAGAGCTCAAAAACCTTAAATGCCACCTTACGCATCTGGACCTCCTCAGAACCTTCCGTAATACGGTAACGCCTATGATGGCGGTAGATATGCTCGAAGGGCTTATGCCTGCTGTAGCCAATACCACCGTGGACCTTTGTTCCAGGTCAGTCTCTCCCTTATGCTTCGGACTAGAAGGACTTACCTGTATAGCACGATCTGCACTCTCACAACACAGCCTATTTGCCCAATAGTTACACATACTCACCTTATCCGTCAACTTCTTTTCTACCTCTCTGTGTGGCATGCTATCCATATCATTTGCCGTCTTGCGGATCAACAATCTCAGCATCTCCGTCTGCGTCAGCAGCTCCACGAGTGGAAACTGGATCCCTTGGTTCCACGCCAATGCCTTCCCGAACGGTTTTCTCTCTTTAGCATACTTGATAGACTCCCGGATACAGAATGTCGCAGCACCAAGACTGCTCGCTGCCTGCCTGATCCTGTTATCGTGGAGGAATGCCTGCGCAACGCTGAGGCCCGAGGTTGGTGGCCCGAAGATCGCCGTCGATGGCACCCATACGTTGTTCAGTGAGACGGTTGCGTGGTCCGTTGGCATATTGAACGTCCACTCATAGCTCTCGACTTTGATGCCTGGAGTTTTTGCAGGCACGATAAAGGCCGTGATACCGGTCGTTGAGCCTGCGCGCCCAGACGTCCGCGCGAAGAGGATACAATGCGTTGCGACGTGCATGCCAGTTTGCCACTTCTTTTGACCATTGATAACAAAGCCTTCAATCCCATTTCTGGTCTGTGGCTTTGCCACAGTTTCGAGGTGTGTAGCGTCCGAACCATGATCTGGCTCTGTCAGGCCAAATGTCATAATCACTTTACCGGCGAGCTGGCCGGGGATGAACTCTTTCCTCTGAGCCTCATTGCCGAAGCTGAGGAGCATGACAATGGTCGGGAAATTGCCTACAACGGAGTGCTCATTCTGTAAGTCATTAAATAGGCCCAGCCCTTTCGATGCTAGATGTTCTCTTATGACGCTCATCCAGAGATTGCCCTTATTTTGCCCGCCGTACTCGACCGGAAGTGATAATCTGTAGAAGCCAGCTTTGTCAGCCCGCCGACGGGCTTCAGTAAGCAGTGCCTCCCATTCTGGGCGTGGGAGACCACCATTGTCCCAGTCAGTACGGCTATGCTCTCGACGGTGGTCGAAGAAGCGCTCGTTGTCGTCCTGAGCTTGGAGAGGGGTTATTTCTTTCTCTATGAAGCTGTCTAGGGCAGAGAGAAACTCTTTGAGATCGGGGGGGATATCAAAGTTCATCGCGGCGATTCGGTTGAGAGTATGATAGGAGTTGGGTTTAGCATTTACAGTAGCTTGACTTCACCGTGGGTGCCACATCATTATATCAAGGGCCCTTATATCAATTGGGTCGCGGTGGATGACATCCTAGTCTGCCGCGGGAATGGATGTTAAGTTAGCTTGGATCCCCGCATTTGCGCGGGGAAGAAGTGCTACAGGGGTAATTCCCGAGGTACTCCAGCAAGTAGCGTATATGGCAGGATTTGGCTATACTACCACGTGATTATAGTGGCTCAAGTGATAATTCAATGACAGTATTAATAATATTAAATAATCACTGACGTTTATCAGCTTTAAAATTCGGCTCTGGCTAATATAGCTAAATATAAACCAGTAGAATTGTCTGGGTCTAGACTTCCTCCTACCTTTTCAAGTTATTATGCCTCTCTCATTTTGTTGTGGCAATTCGTCGTTGTGCTCTTGGAGTTCACACCATAACCTACTTCAATACTTTTCCTGCTCGTATTTCTTCTAGAGCACTAGCAACTGACCTTCTCTTTCTCTCGCAAGATTGGAGGTGTTCCTCGGTCCTATCAAGCTCTCCCTCAACTACCTGTCTCGCATTTTGGGCGCTATTAGGCACTTGGACTATCCATTCCTGCATAAGCTTGACTCTTCTCTGTGCCTCCTCAATGCTTTTAGTTAGCCTCTCCACCCTGTCTTCGTAGTCTACACCATTTGTCTCAACACCTAGACTAACTGTGAAAAGCCTTCTCGGAAAGAGTCGCTCGGCATCTAGCCGCGAGGCCTCGTACGCCTTCTGATAAATTGCTGCTTGTTTTTCTTTATAGCGAAGCTTGAGTCCAATGTTATCCTTTAGCTTATTATCCTGCTGCGGTTGCTCTGCCTCTTTTTGTATTTTCTTTAGAAAGCGCTGCTGCTCCCAAAGGTCCATGCGCAGTTGCCTCTCTTCCCACAGTGGTAGCTCGTCAGGCTTCTGTAACTGCCCACCCGGACTTGCGAGGTCCTTTGCTTCTTCTGCTTTTTGGAGTTCCTCTGTCATGTGTCGATCCTGATCCTCTGATGCCCACAACTCCCAACGCGCGATCCACAATTCATCATCAGTTGTAGCCGCCGCCTCCCTTGATAGCTGATCAGCTCGTTTGCGCTTTCTATAACCGCCAACGTCATTCACCCATCCGGCAATTCTCTGAACTTCGTCCATCGGTTCCTCTGCAACCCCCTTGGCTCTCTTGGCAGCAGCTGCGCGCACTTGGCATATCTGGAAAGAATCACCGTCAAACTGTGCACTTGGCCAGCCATGTTTTAAGTACAGGGGTGCAAGGAATTCCGAGTCCCACAGTATACCAGATTCGTCTCCATCTCCCGGCAGCTCAATAAGTTCATTAAACCACTTGACGATGTCGCGTAGGACATTAGGGGCTGGGCGGCCGCCGCCCACGTCGTAGAAATCGTGCTCGTCATCCTCGTCCTCTTCCTCTTCGCTGTCTTCCTCCCCGTTTTCTTCCTCGTTGTTGCTTTCCTCCCCGCTGTCTTCCTCCCCGCTGCCTTCCTCCCCATTTCCTTCCTCCCCGTTTTCTTCCTCCCCGTTTCCTTCCTCCTCCCTGCCCTCCCCACTTGCCTCTGCCAATTTTCTACACTCTTCTTGGTGACGATCCCACTCTTCGCCAGTAAAAACCGTTTTTCCCTCATGCAAGTTGCGGTCCGTGCTTCCACAAGACTCCTGATCATGAATCCATATGCAGTGAGTCCTCGCGCTATAGATGATAACGCTGCGGTGGTTCCCCAACAGCGACAGCGGTGTCATCCATGGGCGCATCGCCTCCTCCTCACTACCTTCATATAATGGGTCACGGCCCGTCTCTACGTCATCCTTGTTGCGGAAGTCTGCAAATCGACCGCCTTGAAAGAAGTCTATCCTCCCTGGCTCCCCAGCCGCCTCAATGTAGGGCAAGATGCTGTAGAGGTAGATGACGGAAGCGTCGAGGCCGTGGGATTGGTACATGGGGAGGAGATCATCGATGTTATGTGGGCCCTCGATGACCCAAGAGGAATCGAGGTAGCGCATACGCACAAGGGTGCGGTAGATCTCAAGCATACCATTGGCAACCTCGTGGAGCTGTTCCTTCTTGGAGGATGTAAGGCTATCCATGACTTCCCGTTCAAAGACTGAGTGATTGGAAAAGGATCAAGAGGTGTAAACTTGAACAGCAGCGGCAAACAGTATTCTGGCTATCTAACTCTTTAAAGAGCAAATCTGCTATTGAAGATGGCGTTGTTGGTGCCTTGCTTCATTTTTAGTGCGGCACAGTTCGCGGGCTTGGTATCTGAGGGCACAGATATTGTGGGCCCTGCCAAGAATACCATGAGTTATTACGAGGCAAACACAAAGATACCAATCCACTGCGTTGTTGGAATGGGTTTGAGATGCACAGATATGTTGATTGAAAGAGGCACCCGAGTTGCTGTACTACAAGGTCGAAGTCGTATTGGGAGGGTTTTGAGTTCGCCCCACCCTATGTTATATATGGGCGCCTGACAAGCCTTGTCGCTCATAGGCATTAGAGATCCATCAAAAAATAGATCTATTGGGTAATTTCCATTGATATGTAAGTTGAGTAAATTGGACTCTTTCTTTCTCTGGGTGCGCAGTGCATATGTACGCCTCTTTTTAACAGTGGTCCAGGGCAACAATTGGGAGTACTGGAATAGAGAGGCCGCCGCGTTAATTCTTACGAGAAAATATGCTTATAGAGGACTATGAATGGGAAGATAAAATGGACTTCTGATATGAGGGTCACTGTACATCTTGCTCACCCTGCCTTTATGGATTTTTTACATCATGTCGAGGAAGTTATATCTTCACTAGTAATTCACAGGTGGTATGAGGCTTTTGGACAGTCAAATGCGCAGCTGAGATGCCACATGTTCTATTATACTGACAGGTATACTATTATTCTCCAATGGAGGCTATATTGCGTCCTCGCCATTCCCAGTCGCCAACGCACTTTCGAAAACAGAAGTCGTCTGCTCCCAAATCTTTTCCGGCCATCCACTGTCCCTATATTTTTCAAAGACACCTCCCGCATGCGCAGAAACTATTTCGCTCGAGTCATCTATTCGCTGTGATCCAGGACCAAATTTATCACTTGTTAGGTGATATGCCTGTCTTTCTCCGCATTCTTCTGGTGTAATGCCAAATACTGCCTGCACCACAGTTATCATGCGGCAAAATGCCGCCAACAGCACCCTCCAAACCACTCCAGATGACTCTGCCGCAGTCACTCGAATGAAGTTACCCGTGTTTACCAACCCAGGGAATACATGTAGTAAAGTAATCCGCTCGTCGTTCTTTGCTAGGTGCTCAAGCGCCAAGCTCGTCATGGTTGTGGTGTGAGCGATTACTGCGTCCGCAGACCAATTCTTCTCCAAGCTAATATCATCATCAAACATGGGTTTCTCCTTTCCGCCATTAAGCAGGGAAAGGACCCGTGGCTGTGACGACTGGCGCAGGAGAGGTAGAAGGTTCTGTATGAGGCGCATCCGGGAGTAGTACGAAATGGCGAAGCAGGTCTCGAGGCCCTCTTTCGTGTCTATATAATGTGTTAGTACCATGGCTTTTAAGATTAGAAGATACGTACATCGTTTCTCACCAAAAGGAATAGAACCAGGACTCATATACAACAAATCAACCTTTTTTTCGGCAGCTGCGATTTGCTTGCATATTGCATCGACGTCGGAGATCAAGGACACTTGAGCTTCGAGAAACTCAAGTTTGCAGCTAGGGTTTAGCTTCTCCAGCTTTTTTCGTTGACTTGCAAACTGAACTGCCGATCTTCCAATAATATAGAAGGTCGATGTATGTAGAATGCCTACCATCGCCTCGAGCGCGCCGGCGCCGCTACCGCTCGTAGCTCCAGCGAAGACACAAACGAGGTCGGCATTGTTCTCTTTGGCAAAGCGCTCATTGTATTGCCTGATTTCGTTAATTTTCACCATTGTTTTCCAGCTGCTTGAAATGTGGCTTGCTATGGTTTTATTTTGGAGGATTCACGTTGTTTATCACCCACCGTTTGTGTTCAAGGATGACGACACAAACGGATTTTAATCACACCTCTTAAATCCGTTTGCCTTCAAACTTTTCAGTGATTCTCTGTGTCAACTATATATTCTAGGCATTTAAGATATAATTATGTGCCTTATATCCGTTCGTTTGTGCCTATATCGGATATATGCATATAGTCTTATATCCGCTCCAATAAATGAACTGTCGATTGAGGTTGATATGTCAGTAGCCTCAATTCACCCGAGGCTTTAGTTGAGAGTGAATCTCTGACAGTCTTTCCAAAGTAGGTGGTAACTTAGTTTCGTGCTAAAACAAATGGCCCAAAAACTCCAACTTTCGTCCTGCTTGGTTGTTCTTGGGTTTTTTATAACTTGAATTTTATTGCAATGATTATTAAATTTCTACCAAATAAACACGCCGTATCTTGGCGGAGGATGGCCACCTTGAGAATCAGCATCTGCAGGCCGCAAAATGTCAAATTTTCAACATAGTAGCTTCAAATAGAAGTTAAATACGATAGATACTCGATACCCAATAGGTCACCCCTTTAGTGGTGATATGGACTACTTGGTGAGCTTAGGTCTGTGTGCCAAGACAGGTGTCAGGGAGGAAACAGCCGATGCGCCTGGCTCCTTCCAAATGAAGTGCCGATAACGATAACAAAACTTGAGGGCAACCTCCAACCATCCATCCGTGTCGTTTCCACACCTAAAGGCTTGAACTGTCCCTAGGCGGCGCACAGAGTTCTGCCTTTGCTCAGAATTACGCCCGAAATGACGGACTCAATGGCCAACGTGGCGCTTCCTCAACGACCAATAATCCCAGCCAAGAAAGCCCATCGGAAACGCAAAAGCGACCAGGATAATGCACAGACTGGCCAGCAGGACCAGAAGGGGCCAGGACAAGATGAAACTTCTGACGGCTGGTGGACAGAGGTGTGTTTTTTCCGCGAACCCCTTCACAGCGCACTCAATTAACAATATCGCAGATTATACACCAGCACCACACCCTCCTGACGTCTCACTCTCGCATCCTCTCCGCGATCCTTAAGAGCTCACCGCCTACGTCGGCGCGACACGATACAATTGCCAAATTTCTGACACACACGAAGGAGATGCTGGGACAAGTGGGCGGGTTGGAGAGCAGCGCGAAGAGGCGGCGTAGCAACGGGTCGGACATCTCGAGGGAGCCTGGCGCGAAAAGAAGGAATGCTGGCGATGAGGAGGACGCGGAGCTGTTGAGTCCGAGTCCGAGCGGGGAGGAGGGAAGAACTGCGTCACATTCTGTGGCGGTTAAGGGGGGAAAGAAGATGAGGGTAGAGCAGACGCCACCGCGGAGGATGGGGCAGGCGTCGCCCCCGAGAGAGGTGGAAGTAGAAGTCGACGATCTTCGTGCAGAAGTGGAAGCGCGGTTGAAGGTGAAGGAGTTGGCGAAGTTGAAGATGAAAGAGGGGAGCAAGAAGAGGAGGAGGCGAAGTAGCACGCTCGAGGCGGATGAGAGAAAGAGAGAGAAGAGGGTTAAGAGGGAGAGTTTTGGGAAGAAGAGGGGGTCTCCTGAGGCGGAGGCGGAGGCGGAGGGAACCGTGGATCGGAAGAGGCGACGGAGAGTTACATGAAGGCAATGCTGATTAAGTGGTAACGAGTTGTGGTTTGGCTTCAGCGTCTGCATATAATCCCATTAAAATGTATAAATGATTGATAACAAGAGAAGGGTATTCGTTCCGTACTGTACACATTAATACAAGCTCTACCCTCAGATAATTCCATCCCGAGCTACGCTCTTATATACATTTCCAGCTCATTATCGTCATAAACCCTGATCATACAGCTCTTCATCCATCCACCCTTTATTTATCTCCCTTCCCCCACGTCCACACATCCCAAATCTGATCCATAATCAAATCCCCATACCCCTTCCCCTCCTCCGCCGCCTTCTTCTCCCTCTCATCCCTCTGCACCTTCCACTCCCCCTTGGTCCTACTGTCCGCCGCACTCTCCAGCACCTGCCCCATCTTCCTCCTCTCTTGCACCCGCTTCTTCTCCTCTGCCCTCTCCGCCATAAACCCTGCTGCCGAAAACTTCGCCCGGTCTACGATCGTTCGCCCCGTGTAGTCTCCCACTAGGTAATTTCCGCTCAACCCTGTCGACGCCAGCGCCGCGACGGTGTACACGTCCATCTTGCGCGGGGGCAGCGCAATCAGCAGGGGGCAGATGACGAGGGCGCCAAAGGAGGTGTAGCGGAGGAGGGAGCGCTGGCGCGCGATCGTTTCGGGGGAGGGTGGGAGAGAGTCTTGGGAAGACATTGTGGAGGTCGTTCGGCGTGCCTGGTGCCTGGCGGGTTGAAGTTGCTCAATGCGACTGGCTGCGTCGGGTGGTTGTCCGTCAAAATGGGGTGTGTCGTTGGGATGGTGGTGTCGCAAAGGTCGAGAGGCACAGTTGCTTCTGCTCTCTTGGTATATTCGTGTTTTATGGGTATTACTGGCGTCGAGAGCTTGATTCTACCTTGAGGACCCTTTGGCAAAACGTTTGTAGATCGCAAAATAAATACTAGCGCACGTGCAGATAAGCAAACCGCCCAAGACAGCCAACCAACTGTCAAATATTATATGTACCAACAGGGTCCAATTGC
This sequence comes from Pseudogymnoascus sp. VKM F-4516 (FW-969), assembly GCA_000750815.1. Lineage (NCBI taxonomy): Eukaryota > Fungi > Ascomycota > Leotiomycetes > Thelebolales > Thelebolaceae > Pseudogymnoascus > Pseudogymnoascus sp. VKM F-4516 (FW-969). The sequence continues at coordinate 72,864 of JPJZ01000065.1, forward strand.
CACCCAAAAGTCTAAGGAAGGGACGGACCATGCATGCATGATAGCTGCTCCTTCCCAAAAATAAGATTTACAGACCATTTATTGGCACTGTAGCTATCTCCTTCCCAGCTCAATTGGCGTATTGCCAGGATGATGGCTTTCGCGCTTTTGCATGATCCCTATGGAAAGTCGGCAAAAAAATATATTAAACGACGTGGGCAGGATTTGAACCTACGCGGCCGAAACCATATGATTTCTAGTCATACCCATTAACCACTCTGGCACCACGCCTGTTTTTGAGAAGGAACGACCTATAAGACATAATATACCCAAGAAGAGTGACAGGTCCGTTTTTTTTATGTTCATCACACTTTCCCCCACAACGTATTTTTTGACAATTAACGCCCTAAAATCAGTATTCCGCAGTCAATTTTCCGTTTTTCGTAGACGACACACTTATATTAATTTTCTGCAGGGAGTAGAGCCAAATAGTGCTTTCCATATTCATTTAATATTGTCCTATGCTGTGCTATTCATCGATTCATAGATATCTACTCACTAAAACATACACCTCAAAGCCAGTATTGAAGTCATTTTCATTACTTTTCCTCATCACAACTCCCGTAACGCCGAGTCTGTAGGTCTCTATAGCTACAGCAATCCCAATGCCTGCCCAACCAGTCGCATCTCCATCACAAGGCCCCTACTCCTCCATCGCCTCCGGCGCCTCCCCATCAACCTCCTCCACACTCCCACTCTCCGCACTCCAATACGCCACAACACGCACCCTGAACTCGGCCGTCGCAACACCAAACAACTTCAACAACCTCGTCTGCCTGCTGTCCAGAACCTGCCCCTCGCGACACACCTCATACTCGTTCTGCAGCGTAATCTTCCCCTTGCTCAAGCTCGTCGGTACATTCAACCTCCTCAGCTCAGGCTCAAGCCCATGCGCCATCGGCACATCGTCCTCAGCCGCCACCTCTCCGCCAAGCGAGTACACGATACCCTCTGGGATCGCGAAGCGGCGGGTCGCGCGGGTGCCCGCGCGAGCGAAATCAGTAGGCGTGTTGGCGGCGAAGTGCGCGGCGACGTCCTCGGGGCTGCGGTCGGTGAAGAGGAGCCCGACGTTGCCGGCTAGGTACGGCGCGAGGAGGTGCGTGTTGGTCTGGTAGGCGGTTTCGGGGGTGGAGCCCAGGGCTTTGGCCATGACCTTTGTCTTGCCGAAGAAAAGGCTGGGGAGGGGGTTAGATTTTGCTACCAATGTGAGGAGGGGTATGTTAGGGGACTAACCGAGAATCGCTGAGGTCGGCGCGCACTTTCTTGAGGTAGGTGTTGCGCATGTTGTCGACGCTGAAAACGAAGATGTACTGGTACTTGTCGATGCTCTCCTGTACGTTGGCGAAGAGTTTGAGCGTGCCCTCCTTGCCCTTCTTGTCGACCTGGGTCAGGTGGACCACCTTGGCGCGCTTGGATTTAGGCATTCTGGTGGTGGTTGAGGGTGTTGTGTGGTGGTGGGGTTTGGGAGGTGGTTTTCCGTAAATATGATTGTGAGATTTCTATCGATTTCACTATCGAGACTTTTCTGCCGCGGCGGTGTGCGACGCTAGCCGTGTTGGGGTTGGTCCGTCGTGTGTGAGCTTTAGGTTTCTGGGGGACCGAGACGGGATCGAGAGTCAAATTGTCTCTTGGCGACGCGTGCTGGCTAGAAGCTGTATTCGTGCGGATTGATTGCGGCGATGTTGGAGTTTATGGATTTCGTGCAGCAGTCTTTCTACAATGCGTCACGTTGGAGCTACGAGAATAACTACACAAACCTGACGGCTACGTCGAGAGGTGAGCTCCTCGACCCATGCGCCGATGGACCATATTAATTGTCTGCAGCTCTTCTCGACTTCGATACCCCTCGTGGCTTCCGCGTCGACATCTCCTCTCTTTCATCACCTAACTTTGCGGCCTCATACGCCCTCGGCAGCGTCGGCCTTGTCAACGGCTCGCTCTCCTATCTGTATACCTCCCTCCCCCTCACCGACGCCTTCGAGAAAGCCGGCCGCCTCAACCTCCACGATGTAATCCGCGGCTACCGACAAATCCAAGACCTCCGCGCCCCCTCCTCGACATGGCCGCCGGTGTCCTTAGACCCATCCGCCACAGCCGTCGTCAAACCACCCACCCTCTTATACGGCCGCCTTTACCTCCCCCAAAGCACGCTCGAAGCCCTCTACCTGCGCCGCCTCTCCCCCACCTCTCAAATTAAAATCAGCGCCGTATCCAACTCGCGCCTCCGCAACGGCGGCACCCTCCTCGCCCTCCACCAATACGACGTCGGCAAATATTCCACGGAAGCCCTCTATTCCACCGACGGCGGCCTGCTCGGGCTGAAGGGGCTCTACAATTTCGGTCCTGACCCGCGCCTCCCTGCTACCACATCCACCTCCACTACATCTCCAGGCATAGCAGCAGCATTGGGAACACCCATAAACGAAGACCGCATCCACGGCCGCTTCTCCGCCGGCGCAGAAGCCTACTACGGCACGCTTAACAAATCCGGCGGCGTCAGCCTCGGCGGGCGCTTCGCCACGCTGCCCGCCCACCGCGGCATCCCGCTCACGGCGACGCTCACGCTCAACCCACTGATGGGCAATTTCAGCGCCACGTACACGGTGAAGGCGGGCGAGGACCTGGCGCTGTGCAGTCGCTTCGAGTTTAACGCGTATAGCTACGAGAGCGAACTCGTGTTTGGATGCGAGCTCTGGAGACGGAGTTTCAGGCTGCCGGTTAGGGGGGGGAGGAGCATGGCTGCCAAACTGGCGTGGAAGAGCGAGGAGGAGATGTTTCCGCCTGCGTTGGCGGAAGGGTCGCAGGTGGGACCTATGGGACTGCAGAGCACGGGGGAAGCGAAGGGAGAGGTAACGGGGGTGTTCAAGGGGCGTGTGGATGAGAAGGGGCGGG